>SJYX01019308.1:324815-336002 GCA_006410675.1 Oreotragus oreotragus
TGGACTGCAAGGAGATCCAACCAGTCCATTCTGAAAGAGATCAGCCCTGGGATTTCTTTGGAAGGACTGATGCTAAAGCTGAAACTCCAGTACTTTGACCACCTCATGAGAAGAGTTGACTCATTGGAAAAGACTCTGATGCTGGGAGGGATTGAGGGCAGGAGGAGAAGGGGACGACAGAGGATGAGATGGCTGGATGGCATCACTGACTCGATGGATGTGAGTCTGAGTGAACTCCAGGAGTTGGTGATGGACAGGGAGGCCTGGCGTGCTGCAATTCATGGGGTCGCAAAGAGTCGAACACAACTGAGCAACTGAACTGAACTGAACTGAAAAGTTTTTGGTGTGTTTTATTTTTGAAAGGAGTTGTTCATGATAGGAAGCTAAGTAATAAATTTCTTTAGTTGGGAAAGAAGTGTCTAATTTGTCCCAGTAAACAAAATATTATGACCTGTAGTGTAAAGAGACTCATTAAAACATTGTCCACATTCTCAGAGTAGAATAGAGAGTTCGAAGACAAAATTTACTGAATGTCAGATTATTATAGGCATATGGATGTCATGCATTTTTACCAGCTACTTAATTGTACTGAATCTCAACTGCATACATTTGAAATAATATGACCTATTCAAACATACCTAGAAAGCTTTTATCAGATGAGGTAAAGATGTTCTGAAAATCATATAGTTTCCAAGAAACTACAAAAAATATGTCATATAGTAATAATAATCATCTCCTTGAAATTAAAAGTCCACAATAACATGAAATTTGTTTTATTAAATTATAGCTATAAATTTTAAAACATAATTCTTATAAAATACTTCCCAGAAAGTAAAAGATAGAAATACTAATAGCTTGCATAAATTGAGCATTTTCTCTGTGCCAGGCAGTATGTTAGTTTTCATGATTATATCATTACGTTCTCACAATACTAGGTGTTGTTGTTATTTGTAATGAGGAAACTGAAGCTTAGGGAACTTATGCCAACTTGCCCAAGGTAAAAATAAATGGTGGTAATAAGTGGTGGCTCTTGAATTTAAACCGAAGTTAGTCTGACTCCAGAATTCAAGTTCAACTGCTTCGCCAAAGTGCCCAACTGCTTTGCCAACTTGAAATCTGAAACTGGATTAAATTAAATGCATGAAAATAGTGGGATTGGCCACTGATGACAGTTAGGAAAATAATTGTTAATTCAATATAACAAAACTTCAGAACCGTTATTGCCTATGACAATCATGCCTCAACTCTGGTCTAGACTTGTCTAAGCCTGGTTCTTCTGGGTGGGGGCAGGCAAGGAGATGAGGTGGAGTCATGACTTCATGTAAACTGTTGTCAAGGGCCTTGCTTTTGTTTGGGGGTGGTGGGTCCACCGGGCTTACTATGTTAGTAAAAAATATCAGTTCAAGAACTTACTAAAAGCAGACGGCCTTAAATACAACATGATGATGTTGTCATGAACTGGGGTTATGACTAATCCAAAACCCAATCCTCTGTAATTGATATCAGCAAAATAAATGACAATAAAAGGAGAGGGGGAGAACTAAACTTGAATGTTCTCAGTTTGAGAACTTCCCTTTAAACACCATTTTAGAAACATCTGGGGAGACAATATTCTCTTTTCCCATGTGTGGCACTCTTCTTGGATCTGACCCCCTGCCCTTCTCGGAAGACCATCGCCTCAGGTCTTCCCTGTTCTGCTTCTCACTCTCACCTGATGACTCATTTTGGCTGGAGTCTAGTTGTTAGAAGTTAAGCAAATTATTTTGTTATAGAGAATGCAGGAAACTGGATATGCAGGGACATTCTGAATAATCAGGTTTTGGAAATGGAAAGAGAATGAAATAAAAAGCTGACCTGCCTGATGTACTTATGACCATGGACCAACACTTAAGTTGTTAGAAGTTAAGCAAATTATTTTGTTATAGAGAATGCAGGAAACTGGATATGCAGGGACATTCTGAATAATCAGGTTTTGGAAATGGAAAGAGAATGAAATAAAAAGCTGACCTGCCTGATGTACTTATGACCATGGAGCAACACTTTTAGAGATAGTTGGACCAAATATCCTACTATGACTGACTGAATGTAGGGCATGGCTGTTCATATATGGTCTTTTGCACCTGGTAATCAGGAAAACAGAGTTTGTTTTCTTATCTTTAACTAGCTTCAGGAGTTAAGAAAATAATATCAATAGTTAAATGATTCTTGCTTATATTTTCTTTTATTCAATTTTAGGAGACTTGAGCAGATAATATTTAAGTTTCTCTTTATAGAAAGATCTAGATAGATAAGGTACATAGAGAAGTACCTTGGCACGTTGAAGAGTGAAACAAGTTTATATAACAGCGTTCTTACTTTTATAAATTATTTGTTGCACACTGAATACTTTGAAGAAGTATGAGTGAATGTCATTTACGCTGCAGAAGTCCTCTCTAAGTAGCCTGCTGCATACATGAAATGACTGCCTGTTCACAAATGGGCTTTTATTCAACTTGGGTTCCCTAGGCTCTCTGCTATGACTCATCCCTTTTCTTTCTGAGTGTGTTCTACCCTCTTACCTCCTCTGGAGTCAATATTTATCCCTCCTTTGTTGTTGTTGTTTTGTTGCTAAGTCATGTCTGACTCCATGGACTGGAGTCCACCAAGGTCCCCCCGTCCATAGGATTTCTCAGGCAAGAATCCTGGAGTAGATTACCATTTCCTTTTCCAGGGAATCTTCCAGACCCAGGGACCAAACCTGTGTCTCCTGCAAGAATCTCCTGCAGACAGATTCTTTACCACTGAGCCACCAGTATCCCTCTTTAGAGTATTACAAATGGGACTCCTTGTTTAGTCAGCTTGTTTAAAGGAAGATGATTGCACATAAAGTATATAGTCTGTTTTACTCTTTATTCTCATTCCCTGTAATTCCTCGGCCCTAGCTTGGGAATGAAAGGTGGAATTGGGGGAGGGGTAATTATTTCTGGTTTCAGACTTTGCAGCTGTTTTGGCTTTTGATGGCCATAGGTTAGGGGAAATACATGTCTATAAAATTCAAATGAGGAAGATAATTTACAATATGCAGTGTTTAATATGCATTACTTCTTGTTTTCACAGTAACTCTGCAAGATATGATTAGTACAATCTTTATTTTACAAATGAGGAAACCAAGGCTTTCTGAGTTAAATAAATTGTCTATGGTGATAATGTTAGTGAGTGCTAAACTACAGTTATGGCCAGGTTCCCTGACTACAGAGTGTGGCACCTGCCAGGTACAGGATGTTTGATGAACATTCAAGAGAGCAGAGACATTGGGTGCCCTCTTGAATTTATTCATTGGACACTCTGTACATTAGATCAGTGATTAAAAAAAAGAGAAGATGTCTAATTACTGTTTTCTGTGGAACTTTAGGTTCCTGACCATCACATCAAAGAATTTTAAAAAGAAAATTTAATTTTATTGTTGAATCATAAGAAAAAATGACTTGTATTACTTATTTGACTAATATTCTAATTTGACTTCACTACAAAGTTGATGATATTGTTTCTTGAAGCATCTGAATTGAATTCAGTAGTATGACTTTTCACATCTCACTAATATTAATATGGGAGTAAATTCACTATAACCATGACAAATTCTGAAGCTAAAGGTCATGCTAAGACAATTAAGTTCAACCCTGGCTTGGCCTCTTCATACTTTTGAACTTCAGTGACAATATATCCATGAATAGGAGCACATGCTCCTTACTTATTTCATACAGTAAAGAATAAAATTGATGAAGTTAATAAAACAACAAAAGAATGTTCTGGAAACTTTGAATACAGATCCAAGACAATTTCTTTAATTTAATTTTGTCCCTTATTATCAGCTAGTCATTGTTTTTAACATTCTTTTCTGGTTTGTATTCTTTTATCAATTTTAAATTTTTAAAAAAATTATGTGACTGTTCTGGGTCTTTGTAGCTTTGCATGGGCTTTCTCTAGTTGAGGTGGACGGGGCTACACTTCACTGCAGTTCACAGGCTTCTGATAGCAGTGACTTCGCTTGTTGTGGAGCACAGGTTCTTGGGGGATGGGCTTCAGTAGTTGCAGCACTCTGGCACAGTAGTTGAGGCACATGGGTTTAGTGGCTCCATGGCATGTGGGATCTTCCTGGACCAAGGATCAAACCTTTGTCTCCTGCAGTGGCAGATGGATTCTTATCTACTGTGCCACCAGGGAAGTCTTCTTTTATTTTGAAGTCTAATTTCTCAAGGGATGAACTTAGACATACATCATCAGTGTTTGTGTATATTTGTATCATTTCACTGAGCTGAATGTAGGGCATGGCTGTTCATATATGGTCTTTCATATATGTCTCAGTATCTGTACATAATAATTGAATGGGTTTTACATTCAACCTCTCAAGTTTCCTTATATGATCTAATTTTTAAGATTTAGTTCATGTTTTACTCATCCAGCTTTGCCGTTACTTGAAAAATAAGGACTTAGTAAATCAAGAAAATAAACATTATCTGTACAACATAATCTGCCCCTAGAATCACTACAAAATGGCCAGTTCTAGAAGTGTTGCTGCTTTAGCAACTTACAAGCCAAGCTACCACTTATGATTTGAATGCTAATTGTAAATAGATGAACTAGGTACGTTCATAGTATCTTTGGAATATAAACAGAGTTTTAACATGTATATATAGTTGAAACTCCTACGTGAAACTGAAGTTTGTTAGGGGGTGCAATGGACTGTCTTTAGGAATCTCTGCTAGTCACGAAGGGAAATTGCTAGGAAGATCTAAAACTGTGGCCTTAATCTAATAAAAATGGCTGTTTCTTTACTCTAGTCCCTTCTCTGTAGCCTCCATTGATCCAAATAGAGTTGATAATGTGAGACTGACTTGGAATGGACTTGGATCAATGGACTTGGATGAGAAGCTGTAGATCCTCTTATGACCTCTTTGATTTAACAGGTGAGAAAAACTAAAGCTCAAAATCCAATAAGGCAGATTTCTGATTCCCAGTCTCTTGTTTTTTCTTCTATTCTCCTCTACTTCTGTTTAGCATCTTCAAACTACAGAAGGTCTACACTTATTTGATGTATTAAGTCACTAAGTATCTTCCCTCTCCTCCACTTAGATGAGATTCCATACAGACATGTGAAAGAGTTGCAAATCTCTTGTTTCTACCTACAATGATAAATTCCCCTAAAGTAAATCATCCCTTACTGAAAAGCAGTGTGAGTCAGAAATATGTATTTCTCTTTAAGCAGTAGCAGTTTTTGAGAAAAGAAAATAAATGTTTTAGGCAGCTTTGAAAGCCACTCCACTCTGTTAGTATGGATTTTTCCTAGCTTATACATGTTCATCTCTTTAGACATGTAGTTTTTAAGTTTTAACAATGTTTGACTTCTATGATAGATTCATGATAGTTAATGATAAGACTGTCATGCCATTTCACATTTGAAAAATCTATATAATGCATTTTGGACTTCATAGACAATTGTATTTAGAAAGATATTGTGGTGTAAATAATAAAATATGAAACAAATCCACTTAAGGCACACTTCTTTGTTGGATGACATACCTACTGGCAAATCACTTTTAAGTACTCTTTAATGACATGTGACTAAGAGAGCCCATTTAAAAATGCCATTTGATTTATACTTAGTACCAAATCAAAATCAAGGGATTCCAGTGACAAGGATGATTCATTTTCATATTATATTATGTACAAAATTGATATTTGAAAGGAACAGTTCGGTTTTTTTTTTAAAGAATACTACATTTACTTTGAGTTCTTCAGTTCAGTTCAGTCGCTCAGTCATGTCCAACTCCTTGCAACCCAATGAATCACAGCATGCCAGGCCTCCCTGTCCATCACCAACCCTGGAGTTCACTCAGACTCACGTCCATCGAGTCAGTGATGTCATCCATCCATCTCATCCTTCTCCTCCTGCCCTCAATCCCTCCCAGCATCAGAGTCTTTTCCAATGAGTCAACCCTTTGCATGAGGTGGCCAAAGTACTGGAGTTTCAGCTTCAGCATCATTCCCTCCAAAGAAATCCCAGGGCTGATCTCCTTCAGAATGGACTGGTTGGATCTTCTTGCAGTCCAAGGGACTCTCAAAAGTCCTCTCCAACACCACAGTTCAAAAGCATCAGTTCTTCGGCACTCAGCTTTCTTCACAGTCCAACTTTCACATCCATACATGACCACAGGAAAAACCATAGCCTTGACTAGGTGGACCTTTNAGTCAATTCTTCATGAGGTGGCCGAAGTAAAGTTTCAGCTTCAGCATCAGTCTTTCCAAAGAACACCCAGGACTGATCTCCTTTAGAATGGACTGGTTGGATCTCCTTGCAGTCCAAGGGACTCTCAAGAGTCTGCTCCAACACCACAGTTCAAAAGCATCAATTCTTCGGCGCTCAGCTTTCTTCACAGTCCAACTTTCACATCCATACATGACCACAGGAAAAACCATAGCCTTGACTAGACGGACCTTTGTTGGCAAAGTAATGTCTCTGCTTTTGAATATGCTATCTAGGTTGGTCATAACTTTCCTTCCAAGGAGTGTCTTTTAATTTCATGGCTGCAATCACCATTATTGATATGTAATTGTTTTAATATAATCTGAAAAAAAGTTCCCTGTTAGGAAAAAAAAGAGGCAAAAATCCCCTAACAAAATATTAGCTAATATATAAAATAGGAAAGTATATCCTAACGAAAAATAGTTTATCCTAGTGCAAGGTCAAGCTGGCATTCAAAAATCAATTAGTACATTAAAAGAATAAATGAGAAACTTTCATCACTACTAGATGCAAAAGCAGTGCATATGAATGACTTGAATTTGATATACGTATTCAACATCCATTCATAAGAAGAATTACAGCAGACTGGAACAGAAGGGAACACCTTCACCTGATAAAGAGCACTTATGAGAAACGTATACTTAACCTCTTATTTGATGACAAAAGAGTGAATCAGAGAAGAGTAGCAAGATGAGTAACAACAAAGGGATTTCTGCTTTCACCACCTCTACTCAACACTCTATTAGAGGTTCTAGATGTTTCAGCCAAAGTCATCAGGTGAAAGGAGGGGGAGAGGAGGAAAGAAGTGAAGGAGAGGGAAGAGGAAGAAGAGAAGAAAAAGGAAGAGGAAAAGGATGGGAAGGTAGAAATAAAACTGTCTTTATTCACAGACATCATGAACATCTACATTTTTATATGTTAAAAATCTGAAAACAACTTCAAAAAAGTTATCAGAACTATTAAATGAGTTTAGCAATGTAGTATGAAAGAAGACCAATATGCAAAAAGTCATGTTTCTGTACATGCTTGGAAGAAACAGAATTTGATTTAAAAAAAACAATACCATCTGCAATAACCTCAAAAACTATGAACTAAAGAAAAATCCTAATAAAACATTGGGAACACCGTACACTGAAAATTAAAAAACATTGCTCAGAGAAATTAGAAGGGACCAAAATAAATGGAGATATGCCTCATTCATTATTTGGTAGACTCACTGTTGTTAAGATATCCATTCTTCCAAAACTGTTCTACAGATTCAATGCAACTGCAACAAAAAATCCCAGGAAGTGTTTTGGGGGGATTAACTGACAAGCTCATTTAAAAACTCACAGATAAATGCAAAGTTCCTAGAACAGTCAAAACAATTCTGATAAACAAGAAATTTGACGGGCTAACACTACCACCTGAGTTCAACACATTTTAAAGCTACAGTGATCAAAACAGTGGGGTACTGACAGCCAGAGATAGATAAATGAAACAGAACATATATAGTTAAAAATAAACCTCCACATACAAGAATATTTGATTTATGACAAAGCTGTAAAGGAAATGCAGTACAGAAATGATAGCTCTTTCAACCAACTGTGCTAGAACAATTGGATATCTATATACAATTTTAAAAACAGCAATTTGAATACATACCTCACATTGTATAGAAAAATTAATTTCAAATGGGTCACAGATCACAGACTTCAATATAAAACTAAAACTAAAAACTTCTAAAAGAAAACACAGAAGAAAACCTTTGTGGCCCTGAGCAAAGATTTCTTAGATATGCCATAAACAGCACAATACATAATAGAACAAACTGGTAAAATGAACTTCGTCAAAACTTAAAACTTCTCTGCCAAAATACTTGAAGGATTAAAAAGCAAGCCATAGAGGAAATACTTGCAAAGGATGTTTTTGACAGACAGATGTATCCAGAGAACATAAAGAACACTTAGAATTCAATTTAAAAAAAAATCTTTCAATGGGCAAAAGATTTAAATTGACATGTCTCTGAAGACACACAACAGGGCAAATAAGCACATGAAAACATATTTAACATCTTTGGTGATTCAGTTCAGTTCAGTTGCTCAGTCATGTCCGACTCTTTGCAACCCCATGAACTGCAGCACACCAGGCCTCCATGTCCATCACCAACTCCCAGAGGTTACTCAAACTCATGTCCATCGAGTCGGTGATGCTATCCAGCCATCTTATCCTCTGACATCCCCTTCTCCTCCTGCCCTCAATCCCTCCAGGCATCACAGTCTTTTCCAATGAGTCAACTCTTCGCATGAGGTGGCCAAAGTACTGGAGTTTCAGCTTCAGCATCACTCCTTCTAAAGAACACCCAGGACTGATCTCCTTTAGAATAGACTGGTTGGATCTCCTTGTGGTCCAAGCAACTCTCAAGAGTCTTCTCCAACACCACAGTTCAAAAGCATCAATTCTTTGGCGCTCAGCTTTCTTCACAGTCCAACTTTCACATCCATACATGCCCACTGGAAAAACCATAGCCTTGACCAGACAGACCTTTGTTGGCAAAGTAACGTCTCTGCTTTTGAATATGCTATCTAGGTTGGTCATAACTTTCCTTTGGTCATTAGGTAAATGTAAATATCAATTAGATTATCAATACACACCTATTAGAATGACTACAAATAAAAAGACTACTCAGGATAGCCAACATGAAATTGAAAGAGAGGAACAAAGATGAAGGACTCACAATACCAAACTTAAGACATGGCAAAAGAACAGAATCAATGGAACAAAAGAGAGCATTGGAATAGATCAGCATGAATATAGTCAATTGATCTTTGACAAAAAAGCAAAGGCTATACAAGGGAGCAGACAATCTGTTCAACAAATGGTGCTGGAGCAAGTGGACATCCACATGCAAAAAAATTAACCTAGACACAGACTTTACACCTGTGAAAGAAATTAAGTTAAAAAGAATACAAACATAAAGGTAAATGCAAAACTATTAAAATTCTGGAAAATCTGGATGATCCTGTGTTTGGCAATGACTTTTTTGATTCAACGCCAAAGGCATGATCTATGAAAGAAATAACAGATAAGCTGGGCTTCATTAAAACTAATTTTATGCTTTGTAAAAGACATAATCAAGAGAATGATAAGACAAGCCAGAGACTGGGAGAAAATATGTTCAAAAAAGATACCAAATAAAAGACTATTAGCCAAAATATATAAAGAATTCTTAAAATGTAACAATAATACTACAAACTGATTAAAATGGGCCAAACACCTTATCAGATATCTTATCAAATAAGATATACAGATGACAAATAAGTATATAAAAAGATGCTCCACACTTTATGTCATCGGGGAAATGCAAATTAAAATGAGCCATCACTACACATCTATTAGAATAGCCAATATCTGAACACTGACAACCAAATGCTGGTGAGAACGTGGATCAACAGGAATCTCATTTACTGCTGTTGGGAATGCAAAATGTTACAGCCATTTGGAAATAGTTTAACAGTTTCTTACAAAATTAAACATATTTTTGTTCCATACAATCTAGCAATCATGTTTATTGGTAATTATCCAAAGAAACTGAAAACTTACATCCACAGAAAACTTGCATGGCAATGCTCTTAAAAGTTTTTTTCATAGTTCCCCAAAAGGAAGCAACTAAAATGCCTTTCAATAGGTGAATGAATAAACCACAGTACATCCATATAATGGAATATAATTCAGAACTAATTATAATTCTCGACTAAATTTGTAATTATAAATTATAAACATAAATTAAAATTATAAACTATATACTTATATATAGTTTAAGTTATAAACTAAATTAAAATTAGAACTAAATATAATTCAGAACAATAGAAACAGTGAGAGACTTTATTTTGGGGGGCTCCAAAATCATTGTGAACAGTGACTACAGCCATAAAATTAAAATACTTGCTGCGTGGAAGAAAAACTATAACCAACCTGGAAAGCATGTTAAAAAGCAGAGACAGTACTTTGCGTCCATCTAGTCAAATCTAAGGTTTTTCCAGTGGTCATGTATGGATGTGAGAGTTGGGGACTATAAACAAAGTTGAGCGCTGAAGAATTGAGGCTTTTGAACTGATGTTGGAGAAGACTCTTCAGAGTCCCTTGGACTGCAAGGAGATCCAACCAGTCCATCCTAAAGAAATGAGTATTCGTTGCAAGGACTGATTGCTGAACCTGAAGCTCCAATACTCTGGCCACCTGATGCAAAGAACTGACTCATTGGAAAAGACCCTGATGCTAGGAAAGATGCAAGAGGAGAAGGGGACGACAGAGGATGAGATGGTTGGATGGTATCACCAACTTGATGGACATGAGTTTGAGTAAGCTCCAGGCGTTGGTGATGGACAAGGAAGCCTGGCATGCTGCAGTCCATGAGGTCCCAAAGAGTCGGACACAACTGAGCAACTGAACTGAACATCCATATAATGAAATATAATTCAGAACTAAGAACAACTGAACTATCAAGCCATGGCAAGACATGGAAAAATCTTAGATGCCTACTGCTAGGTGAAAAACGCCAATCCGAAATGGCTACAGACAGTATAATTCCAACTATTAAAATATGAGATTCTGAAAAAGGCAAAACATTGGAGATAGTTAAAAGATCAACGGTTGGTGGGGTTGGGAAACAGAACAGGTGAAACAGATGAATTTCAGGGTAGTGAAAATATACTGTATGATACCATAATGATGTATACATGTGATTACACATTTGTTCAACAGAATGCATAACAGGAGTAAACCACAATGTAACTATATTATAGAGAATCTGAGTGATTATGTGTCAAAGTACGTCCATGAATTGTACCTCTGTGGTGGGAGATGTTAATAATGAAGGAAGCTATGTGGAGGCAAAGAGAATATGGGAAATCATTGTATCTTCTCTT
>SJYX01019308.1:336041-348632 GCA_006410675.1 Oreotragus oreotragus
GCTCTTAAGGGTTGTCTTAGCATCTTGTTTCATGGACCCAGTATCTTCCTGAAAATGTCAGTTCGATTTAATTAGAGAGCTTTATTTATCACCAATTTCCTTATGAGAAAGCCTTTCTAATATCACCCGGTACATTTATTCATATCTCTTGAAGTGATATTAGCACACAGAGAGTCCCTGTTAGGGAGCTGTCTCTTATACACATCTAGATGTGTATAAGAGACAGCACCAAGGGTTGGTGAGGATGTGGAAGAACTGAACTCTCACACACTGCTACTGGGAATATAAAACGCTATTATCACTTTGGAAAAGTTTGGTAGTTTCTTAAAAATGATCCAGTCATTCCAACCTTAGGTACTCATCCAAAGGGGACAAAAGAAAAGGAAACATGTACCCATACAAAGATTTAAATACAAAATTCCAGAGAAGCTTTGTCTGTAATAGCCAGACACTATAAACACACGTGTCCATCACCGAGCAAACGCCACCGTGACACACAAGCAGAGCTAGAAGACCTGGAAAAGTAAACCAGTCAGTACTTGACTTTCGTGTACTTTTCAAGTCACGAAACAGGGTTTTTCTTCTTCAACCATCTAGAACTGCAAAAACCAGTGACAGCTCGTGAGCAGTACAAAAACAGGCCATCCCTCCCTCTCTTCTTTTATGATTAAATGAGCTAAAGTAAAAGAGCCTGCCACATGAAATGGGTATTAAATAATTTCTTTTATCTATGTTCCCTATACTCCCTCTTCCCCTTCCATCATTTTTTTTTTTAACCATTACATAGCTTTTTTAATTGGGTGTTCACATGGTTGTTGTGCATTTTTGCTTTTCAGAGGACTCAGAAAGGTATTTTAGTTAGTCTCTAGTTACTGTTGTTGTTTTAATGTTTCATCACACACACACACACACACACACACACATACCCCAAAGTCACTCTTTGAGTAGTTTTAAATTCCCAGCAAAACTGGGCACAGAGAAAGTACATGAGGAAGTACAAAGTTCTCATATACTTTCTGTCCCCACACAAGCACAGCTTCCCCCACCATCACCCCACACCAGAGGGGTAACTTTGTTACATGTCATTATCACCCAAGTACAGAGCTTCCATTAATTAGAGTCCAGTCACTTTTTTTTTATTAGAATATAGTTGATTTACAATATTGTTAATTTCTACTATACAGCAAAGTCAATCAGTTATACCTATGCATATATCCACTCCACCTGTCTTTATAAAATGGGTTAGTACATCTCTAAGGCATCAAAGTTAACAATCTAATCTGAAATAAAGAGAATATAAATAAATTGAAAGTAAATTTGTAAGAAAAAGTCTATAAACACAGCAAACATAGTAACAGGCAGGGTGGTAGAAACTTAGTAATGTTTATTTCTTAAACACTACTAAGTTGATTTTTTTTAATCTGCATTATTTTTTAAACTAAGGCCTGCAGTTCCCGGGGCATAGTGGAATATTTGACACTTCTGAGAGAACCATAGCAATACTTGACACATGTCGAAAACCATGAAATAATTTGGTTTCAACACTGGATCACACTACTTCTTTTGACAAAGTCATATCTTAGTGAAGCTGGATTTCGCAGTGGTTGTTGTGATGAAAAGCAAGTACAATCCCAAAACAATGAAGAAAAGGAAATGAAGGTGGCAGTGTCTAATCTGATTCCAAAGTTTGAGAAGTTGTGCAGCACCCAAAAGGCACACATAACCCACTAGTAAGTAACCCTTGGTTAGTGAAGAAGGATGTTAAAATTCTTTTTTCATTTAATTTTTTCTCAAATGGCTACTAGGTCAGGCATAAATAGTTATTAAGTTGTCTGCACTGACTATTTGGAAAGGAACTGTTATGTATTTAGGGCACCATGAGAAAATTACTGAGATAAAAGTTTGTCTTAAACCTACAAGGTTTGGAAAGCTCGTCTTTAGTCGTACCTGTCAACAAGTGTATGTGTGCATGTGTGCACATGTCCATTTCCACTCAATCACGACAATCAACATAATACTTTTCTTGTACTTACCCCAGTGCTTGAAGCAACTAAGGAAAATTCACGAGAGAGGTCAAGCTTAATGCCATCAAAATTTATTTCTGAAGGTCTCGCAAGTGGGTCAGCACTGAAAACATAAGATGGTCTAGACATCCCATCTTGAATTAAATTAGATTCCATTCTGCAAGAATAACAGTAACATCTTTAGAAAATCTCAATGAAACAACATATAAACCATCCATAGTTTTAAAAGTCTATGAGTCCAGCCTGCCACTTCTTGCCACATAACTAGATTTCCAAAAGAAAGATATTACTATTTCATCATAAGATGAAAACATAAGATGGTCTAGACATCCCATCTTGATTTAAATTAGATTCCATTCTGCAAGAATAACAGTAACATCTTTAGAAAATCTCAATGAAATAGCATATAAACCATCCATAGTTTTAAAAGTCTATGAGTCCAGCCTGCCACTTCTTGCCACATAACTAGATTTCCAAAAGAAAGATATTACTATTTCATCATAAGATGAAAACATAAGATGGTCTAGACATCCCATCTTGATTTAAATTAGATTCCATTCTGCAAGAATAACAGTAACATCTTTAGAAAATCTCAATGAAATAGCATATAAACCATCCATAGTTTTAAAAGTCTATGAGTCCAGCCTGCCACTTCTTGCCACATAACTAGATTTCCAAAAGAAAGATATTACTATTTCATCTATAACATAACGAGCCATGGAAAAGACAAAAGAACAGATTATGTACAGATTCTAAATCAACTAATATTGGACACTGCCTACCACTACTATTCATGTGATCCAACCTATAGGTATAAAGATAATCCACAAAGTAAGATAGTATAAAACATTCAGTCTCTGTCTGAAATGCTCTCAGAAGTAAAATAATAAGGTGGAATAAATATAACCTTGTGCTTAGTTTTTTTATTTTCATCTGAAGAATATTAGACTTTGTAATGTTTTGGCATTTAGGAGTTAAATTCGGTTATCTGGACAATTACTTTCAACTGAATTCTTCCAAACAATGCAGGTAAAAAGTAAAGTACTGGGCATTCCCTGGTGGTTCAGTGGTTAGGACTCAGCATTTTCACTGCGAGGACCAGGGTTCAATTCCTGGCTGGGGAAATGAGATTCTGCAAGCCATGTGACATGACTTTAAAAAAAAAAAAAGGGGCGTACTATTAGTCTGATGTAAAACCTGAAATTTTACATTCAGATCAGATTTTAAGACTCGCTATCATTCATTATCACAAAGTATAAAAGTAAAATAAAATATAAAGTGTTCCCCTGGTTTTCTATGCTTAATTCCTTATGTTACATCAGTCCTTTTTCCAAGTTTTCATCATCATTTAATTCTCTATCATATGGGTAAAGTAGTTTCACAAATTAAGTCAATCTGATTTAAGAGCCATGGGTAATACACATTCAATATGCTATTACTATTGAAAACAGAGCAATTTTGCAAGGTAATGGAAACATAACTAAAAGTATTATGAAAATGAGCAAATATTAGGGCTTCTTTTTTCCTTTCTAGCAAAAATAAAACCATTTACCTTGAAATGTGTAAGTTTTTCCAGAATTGGTTAGTCCATAAGTAAAAATCAGCCGACTTTGTCCTTTTAAGAGGTCTTTAACTGGCTGCAGAATGCAACCCTGGAAGAATTCCTTCTGTGTCGTTTCTGGGCCAAAAACCTAAACAAGCATTTTTTAAAAACAAGTCTTTTTAGAAAATTAAAGTTAATAGTGACGAGTTCTACCCTTTAGTATTTTTAATATTTAGAAGATTCTGTCTTACAAGCCTCATTCTTAAAATAGTTGACATATCCCCAATCACCACAGATACAATTGCTAGTTTAACTACTGCCAAAAGTTTTCACCACAGAAATCTGATCCAGCCAATAACTTTTCATCTAAATTTTTAAAAGAACATTTCCACCAACCACAAAGAGACTGTAAGATTTTTACAATGATTTATTCAATTATATATTTACACACCTTAAATTTGAGCCCTATCATTGAGAAAACAATACCAGAATCTAAGATCTAAGTTTCATAAGCACAAGGTGTGTAGAGTTCATTATATACAATTAGGTAGCAATTTAGCTTAAGCCAAGTCTCTTTATCTTAAAAGAAAAACCTTCAGTTTCATATGGGTACCTACCTTGGAAAAACTGAATTTCTGTGCCATCTGCCCAGAGCTCTTCTCACTTAAACGACCAAGGGTACACTGAGGATCCTTCAGCACAACAGTCTGTGAATCCAGAATATACACACAGCCCTAGAATACAAATAATTAAAAACCCACAAGAAGTATATTTAAACGATGATATTGTGCACTCTTAATGGAAATAAATTATAAAATTAAATTTAGCACCCACCTCAGACTCATGTTCTTTTTCTGTCTGTGTGAATGGTCTTACTCGAAGACAAACTTGGAGATAATCTTTAGATTCAGAACTGCTTGCCTTAAAACGGAGAAAATATTTTAAAGATATAAAATGTAGATTTTCAGAGATCATCTTTCTTTAAAGTGGCTGATTGTTACACAATAATCTGAGATTATACAAAACCTCTAAGCAAACAGTGACTCTTCTGTCTTCATCCATTTTATATTGGTTTAAAGAAAAACAAATCTGTTTTAAAAAAAAAAAAAAATGCCAGAAAAGATTCAATTTCCCCTGTCTTCTATATTTATATTTAAAGTTTACAATATGCTTCTTTGGCATAAAATCATAACTTTTATAACCAATACAAATAACAGGGCTGAAAGTCACTAAAACATAGACGAGTAGAGTAAATCACAAGTAACCAGAATACTCAATTAACCCAAATGCTCAGTACCATCACGCATTTTTATTTATTTTGGTGTATTATATTCTCCTTACTGCTCCCTTTGAGAAAGGAAAGAAATGTTTATCTTAAAAAGTAAAAAGAAAACAACTACATGAAAAACACAATTCACCAAACAAGACACAAAAAGAAAAGCTGAATAACCCTATACCCATTAAAGAAATTCATCTTATATTCAAACAAAATAATCCTACATAAAAACTCCAAACCCTCCAAAAACCAATACCATTTGCAATAACCTCGTAGTTCATTGGTAAATTCCTTCAAACATTTAAGGTTATAGTCACACAAATTGAAGACAAACTCTAAGAAAATGGAGAGGGAACACCTTTCAATTAATTTGAGTTTGACATAACCTAAATACCACAACCTGACAAAGATATCCTCAGAAAAAATGACAGAACAATATCCCTAATAATTATAAGATAAAGGCAAACTGTTCTCCAAAGTGTTGTACCATCTTCTATTCCCACAAACAGTGGATAACACATCAGTTGCTCTGCACATTCACCAGTGGATGAGGTGGCCCGTCCTACTCATTTATCGCCCTTCTACTGGGTGTGAGGGTGGTATCTGATTGAGGATTTAATTTATGCATTTCCCTTATAGTGAAGAAGAACTAAGAGCCTCTTAATGAAAGTGAAAGAGAAGAGTGAAAAAGCTGGCTTAACGCTCAACATTCAGAAAACTAAGATCATGGCATCCCGTCCCATCACTTCGTGGCAAACAGATGGGGAAACAATGGAAACAGTGGCTGACTTTACTTTTGGGGGCTCTAAAATCACTGCAGATGGTGACTGCAGCCATGAAATTAAAAGACGCTTACTCCTTGGAAGGAAAGTTATGACCAACCTAGATAGCATATTAAAAAGCAGAGACATTACTTTGCCAACAAAGGGCTGTCTAGTCAAGGCTATAGTTTTTCCAGTAGTCATGTAATGATGTGAGAGTTGGACTATAAAGAGAGATGAGCCCCGAAGAATTGATGCTTTTGAACTGTGGTGTTGGAGAATATTCTTGAGAGTCCCTTGGACTGCAAGGAGATCCAACCAGTCCATCCTAAAGGAAATCAGTCCTGGGTGTTCATTGGAAGGACTGATGCTGAAGCTGAAACTCCAGTACTTTGACCACCTCATAAGAAGAGTTGAGTCATTGGAAAAGACTCTGATGCTGGGAAAGATTGAAGGCAGGAGGAGGAGACAACAGAGGATGAGATGGCTAGATGGTATCACCGACTCAATGGACATGAGTTTGGGTGAACTCCGGGAGTTGGTGATGGACAGGGAGGACTGGCATGCTGCGATTTGTGGGGTCACAAAGAGTAGGACACAACTGAGGAACCGAACTATGGCTAATCATGTTGAGCACCTTTTCATGTCCATATTAACCATATGTATAGCTTCTTTTGTGAACTATCTGTACAAATCTTTTGCCCATTTTTATTAAGACTGTTTTCTTATTCAGTTCAGTTCAGTCGCTCAGTCGTGTCCGACCCTTTGCGACCCCATGAATTGCAGCACACCAGGCCTCCCTGTCCATCACCAACTCCTGGAGTTCACCCAAACCCACGTCCATAGCGTCGGTGATGCCATCCAGCCATCTCATCCTCTGACATCCCCTTCTCCTCCTGCCCCNCTCCGTCCATTGGATTTTCCAGGCAAGAGTACTGGGGTGGGGTGCCATTGCCTTCCCCGAGTGAGCGACTGAGCTGAACTGAACTGATGTTACAGAGCTGTCATACAGGGTGACCTTTTGCTATTACGCTCTTGGCCAGTTCCTTTGTCTCCTCCCTGTGCTGGCTCCCTTCCTTCCTGTAGCCCCTGAAGTTTGTTGTCCTGGATACTCCCTCATGTTGAAGTACCTTCTCCAGGAGTTTCCTACAAGTTATATGTGTGAATGCTCAGGTATCTGCAAATGTCTTTATCTACCCTTGCTGTGCTCATTCTCAGTCACTTAGTTGTGTCTGACTCTTTGTGACGCCGTGGACTGTAGCCCACCAGACTCTTCCGTCCATGGGATTCGCCAGGCAAGAATACCGGAGTGGGTTGCCATGCCCTCTTCCAGGGCATCGTCCCAACCCAGGATCATACCTGTGTCTCCTGTGTCTCTTGTATCTCCTGCATTGCAGGCGGATTCTTTACCATTGAGCCACTGGGGAGCCCATCTACCCTCATACTTGATTATCAATTTGTCTGGGTGGAGATCACTGTCTCACAAATGTTTGAAGAATGGCTTCCTTGTCCTTGGGATGCTGGATAGCGGCTAACAAGTCTGATGCCCTAAGGTTCTAATTCTCTTGTATGTAAAGACACTTTAAAAAAAAAAAGACATTTTCATGATTCCTTCATGCCTAGTGTTCTGAAATTTTATGACTATATGCCTTGGTTTGGATCTTTCTTCATTTATGTTGCTGATATTCAACAGGATTCTTTCAATCTGAAGACTCATGGCCTAAATTCTGGGAAACTTGCTTGTTCTCTTTTCCTGAACTCCTTTTTCTTCAGATATTCTCCTAGATTGATCCTTATGATCTATTACATTTTTTTAATGAAGGAGTTTTTTTCTTTGATATTTTGTCATTTTTTTTCTGGTAGATTTTCTTAAATTCATCGTTCATCTCTTCTATCAAAGATTTTATCTACCATATAGTTAAATTTCTAAGAGCTCTTCTTCGTCACTTTTCATTTCACCCTGTTTTTTTAGAGATGCTATATTTAGGGGGAGGTTAGGTATGCACTAGGCTGTTTATATTTGGGCATCAGGTCAGGAAGGGATGGTTGGCAGCCTTCACTGGAGAAATATGAGGAACTAAGGTACTAACACACTTTCTAAGATCACCAGAAATGATGTAGTATCAGAATTCCTGCTTCTGAAAGTGGGTTCAGGACTGTCCTTATTTAGTTAATGGAGCAACATTTTAAAAATTCAGATACAACTGAAAAGTGTGGTTTAGGTTACAGCAGATGTTAGACAATCTAATGGACCAAGAATGATTTCTAACCAGACAACTTTCTTATTTTGAGGGTATTAAGCTCTCACCTATACTAAAAGATAAATTTAAACTTTAGTTTTGTCTTCTGATTTTCTGGCTACAGGTTCAGAAGTAACCTGGGCTACTTTAGAGATGATAGATACTTGCTCAGCTTTTTCTATTTTGATACTATGCACAGTAATAATTGATATCCACAAACTTTATCACACAGAATTACTTCCCTTAGTTTCTTTGTATGACTCTCTTTACTGAGCTAAACTTACACTTTGCAGTTCTTTTCATTTTTTTGTTTGCTTGTTTTTTAAATCTTTTCTAAAAGACCGATCAAGTAGCCAAAATCTATGCACCTTCTCCAGCTGTCAAATGAGCCTCAGATTCGACTCTCTCTTTTGTTTACCCCCAAAAGGATCCAACTGTATTAACTTCCCTTCATGAAGTTCTACAACAGTTTGGGTGAGGACAAATATCACAGCCTCACCCTTCCCTTCAGCTGGTTGGCCCACATTTCTTTAGAGGTGGAATTGCATTTGATATGAAAACAGGGGCAACTGGAACGTTGTTGAAGAAGAAGGGAGAAGCAGTCCAACCCTTCTTTTGAAGGCAGTAGAAGCTGGCGTGTACTGCTTTACAGACCCAGACTTTAGACCTGTCTCAGCTGTGGCTGAGCCATTTCCTCTCTCTCAGAGTCACTGCCCTGAGTCACTGCCCAGCTGTTGCTAGGTGCTTGTTTTTCTAAGTAGTAACACACTCCGCCCCCACTTCTCCGTACACAGAGTTCTGGGGAATTGCCCCAATTTTCAGCTCTGCTGAGGTGGTTTGTGACTCATCCTCTTTTCTCTCTAATGACCTTTTAGAGCAACAAGAAGAATCCGTTTTTATTTTATTTTATTACTTTTTGGTCATTTCTCTTGTAGGGCTCTTATTTATTTGAACACAGGTATGCTGCTACTGCTAAGTCGCTTCAGTCGTGTCCGACNTTTGTGACTCATCCTCTTTTCTCTCTAATGACCTTTTAGAGCAACAAGAAGAATCCGTTTTTATTTTATTTTATTACTTTTTGGTCATTTCTCTTGTAGGGCTCTTATTTATTTGAACACAGGTATGCTGCTACTGCTAAGTCGCTTCAGTCGTGTCCGACTCTGTGCAACCCCATAGACGGCAGCTCACCAGGCTCCCCCGTCCCTGGGATTCTCCAGGCAAGAACACTGGAGTGGGTTGCCATTTTCCTTCTCCGATGCATGAAAGTGAAAAGTGAAAGGGAAGTTGCTCAGTCATGTCTGACTCTTTGAGACCCCATGGACTGCAGCCTACCAGGCCCCTCTGTCCCTGGGATTTTCCAGGCAAGAGTACTGGAGTGGGGTGCCATTGCCTTCTCCAAAACACAGGTATAATGAAGTCTAAAATCAATAACTATGTTTTGCATACCATTTATATAAAATTGGCTTTCTCTTCTGCTTCCTAGATAAAATGTTTTATTTCCATTGGGGGAAAAAGAGCAGGAGGATCTTATTTCCTGTGGGACTGTGAACTACATTTTCCCATTAAATGCTATCAGTAATTGTCCAAAATATAAAATAGAACTGCAATCTTAAGCATTCTATTAAGGATCTGTTTATTCAAAACTTTATATACAGTATCTCTCCTAGAATGACAAAGATTACCAGTGCAAGCAAAATTCCAACATTCAATTTGTACATTATACTGCAATCTCAAGTGATTTTTTTAAAAAAGATATCTTAACCCCAGTATCTTTATTTTATTGTTACACTTTAAAACTGTTATCATAACTAAATATCCTCACCTTTGAAGAAACTTACTGGCTAACATTTTCTGTTAGAGCTCTTGGCATACTTTTTAGCATTTTAACCTTGCATAAAGTGGAGAAACCCTAGTGAATGGGCCATAGAAAACATCTTTGTGTATGTACTTAACTCCCATCTCCAGCCCTGGAGCCAACAGGATTAGAGACTTTTAAGCAGCTCAATTTTGTTGGAACATAAGGTGTGAAGGTGGGAATGGCAGAAGATGATGTAGGAGAGAGAGTGTTAAGGAGCTTACATTTTGTTATTTTAGAGTTTGTCGTAGGCCTGGAGAAAAAGGCTGGACACAATCTAATTTTAGGTAGTTTAAAATCTAATTTAGAGCAAGTCTCCTAAATTAAAAAAACTATATTTTAAGCAATTCAGAGGAAAGAGTATAAGGTTCCAATATAGTTCAAGAGGGTTTAAAACTCCAGAAATATTTCTCACTATATAATTCAAATGGTACTGGTAATCACAGTGAGTAGATGCTGCCGTGTAGTGATATTGGTTTAGTATATTCATGAGTGGGTGAAAAGGGAGATATCAAAAGAAAAAATAAGATTCACACTGAATTTTTTTTGTAATTTCATATTTAAATTGTATGTGTATATATTTATTTATATATATATAATTTTTTGTATAAATTTATATATATATATGTGATATTACACGCACACATGCATGTGTATATATGTCTATATAGTGGGGGAAAAAAGCATATAATATAACTCTGGAATAGGCTTCCCAGGTGGCGCTAGTAGTAAAGAATCCACCAGCCAACGCAGGAGACATAAGAGATGCAGGTTCAGTCCTTGAATCAGGAAGATCCCCTGGAGGAGGACATGGCAACCCACTCTAGTATTCTTGCCTGGAGAGTCCCGTGGACAGAGAAGCCTGGTAGGCTACAGTCCATGCGGTTGCAAATAGTCAGATACAACTGAAGCGACTTAGTACACACTCATTCATGGACAGTGTCAAATGGTAGAACTATGCCTAAAGAATAAACTGAGATTATATTTTAAATACCATACATAGCAAGCTGTTTCTTTTTTCCTTTCTGCTTATTTCCATTCCTTCCCCACACCTTCCCTTCTTCCTTTTTTTTTTTTTTGTTGTTATATTTGACCAAGAAGGAAAACAAAAATGAGAGAGAAAGAAAAGGAAGAAAAAGCAGAGAGAGAGAAAAGAAGAGAAGAAAGGAAGGCGGGGAGGAGGAGAAAAGAGAAAGAAAGAAGCCCAATTCCAGCTCCAGGGGCTAGCATCTGCATGTGGGAGTCCCAGCCAAGCCTGCCATGGTTCATGCATGTTTCATGCATGTTTCCAGTTGGTCATTGTTGCATGGTGCCAATAAGACTTTAATAAGCCCAAGTCATTTTTATATAACCTATGTACTAGGAGTAAGATGGTGTCTGTGACACAGTAAAAACTACCTAGAACCTCGATGAGACACGCATAATAGCATTTGCTTAAGACAGTTTTAGAAACCGTATAATTTAATTATAGGGCTTCCCTGATGGCTCACTGGTAAAAAATCTGCCTGCCAATGCAGGAGATGCAGGTTTGATCCCTGGGTCGGGAAGATCCCCTGGAGAAGGAAATGNAACTACCTAGAACCTCGATGAGACACGCATAATAGCATTTGCTTAAGACAGTTTTAGAAACTGTATAATTTAATTATAGGGCTTCCCTGATGGCTCACTGGTAAAAAATCTGCCTGCCAATGCAGGAGATGCAGGTTTGATCCCTGGGTCGGGAAGATCCCCTGGAGAAGGAAATGTCAACATATTCCAGTACTCTTGCCTGGGCAAACCCATGGACAGAGGAGCCTGGTGGGCTACAGACCATAGGGTCACAGAAGAGTTGGACATGACTTATAGACTAAACAACAACAACAATTTCATTACCTTGGAGTTTCAGGTGGGCATGATTTAAGTAAGAAGAGCAGCAGCAAATCTTGGTTTTATGAGATCTGAAATGTATTCAGTTTGGGAGACACTACAGTAAAAACCAACGAATTCAAATTTTCTGTGGTCCTTCCCGAGGAGGACTTATGCAAGCAACGGACCCTAAAGCTTAAGCTTTAATCTGCCTTTGCTCCAATAAGGGACTTTCTCTGATGTGGCAGGATTATATACTGGACAATCACAAAACCATCTCCAGCACCCAAACACACGTACTTTGCAGGACTCAAGAAGCAACACACTTTGCCCACATTTCAAAGAACATGAAAAAATGAGTGACAACTATGTCTATTCTCTCCAGATGGCTATATAACTGGAACCACTCTAGATGCATAGGAGAGAAGTTAAGTCATTGCACACAGCGGATGCCTTAGCGCAATATGGCCAAATTTGCTCACAGAACTAGTTGAGAAAGACCACCCTAGCTTCCTATCGTCTGGTATTCTCTACTGAAAATATTTCACTGGAAGTTACACAATAAAACGTATAAGATATATATGTCAGAATGTGTACTTTTACTACCCTTTAAAGCCAGGTTCTACAAGACTGAGTTATCACTTTAGACTATGACCCCAGAAACAGGGCTTACTCAGAGTGGACATGGACAGGCAGATAAGATTCTCTGGTTGTCATCAGGGGAGTAATATAAATCATTAGGACCAAGAGGTGAAGATGAGGTCATCAACAGGAAATGAGGAAAAACATCAGAAACCATGGTGGTCAGAAACAGGTATCAAGTCTAAATATGGAGGAAATGTCGTAACCCTGCTTGTAACTGGTGCTGCCTACATGATACAAACACGAGCTTGATGGGATGGGCCCAAAGTGAGACCCAATGGCGTGCTAATGATATAAAGAAAGCACACTTTTCATTTTTTACGCTGTTCTAATATTTTCTCTCCGGGGAGAACAAATTTTTTAGTGGACAATCATGAAATGAAGATTAGTTTAAAAAAAAAAAAA
>SJYX01019308.1:351931-364090 GCA_006410675.1 Oreotragus oreotragus
AAAAAAAAAAAAATATATATATATATATAGCAACCTACAATGAAAGAAGAGGTTGCAAACATGTCCATACTCTGCATGCAATAAAGTCTCCTCACTTAAGTAAATTCCTTATCCATTGTGTGATAAATGGTTACAGATTAGCTAGACCTATGGGAGGAGACATTTAGGAAGGATTCCCAGAAAAGGCAATGCATGGGATGAATCTCAGAGAAGCACAGAACAGTACAGGTAGACAAGGCAGGATAAGGAAGGCCAAGAAACGCTTGCCTATGTATTTGTGGTGCTTGAGGGACTGTGAAAGATGGATTCAGAGCAGGAGTAAAATAAAGATTACATCATATTCAGAAGAGATAAGAGGATTATGCTACAAATTTCTTAAATGGTTGATCCCACGGAAGATTTTAAATTGGATTATTAAAGATTGCTTATGCCCTTCTAGTTTCCAGCATGGATTAACTTGAAAAGATCAATACATCCTAAACTCATGTCTCCAAATCCCATGCATATCATTTATTACTGGCAGTAAAGAAATGTGTCTGTGGGCTTAAAAGAGGGGGAGAGGAGGGAAAGAGAAGAGGGGCACTGGGTGAAGGGCTGCAACGAATTTAGAATAACCTAACCTGCAGTGGGCGGAGAAGGCAATGGCAACCCACTCCAGTACTCTTGCCTGGAAAATCCCATGGACGGAGGAGCCTGGTAGGCTGCAGTCCATGGGGTCGCTAAGAGTTCAGCACTACTGAGCAACTTCACTTTCACTTTTCACTTTTATGCATTGGAGAAGGAAATGGCAACGCACTCCAGTATTCTTGCCTGGAGAATCCCAGGGATGGGGGAGCCTAGTGGGCTGCTGTCTGTGGGGTTGCACAGAGTCGGACACGACTGAAGTGACTTAGCAGCAGTAGCAACCTGCAATGGGAAGGCTATGGCAATAGGTTAAAGCCTATTAATCAACTGGTTAAAGCCAGTTGATTAAGGAAACAAAAAGAGAGAGGAAAAAAAAAAAATGTACTGAGTTTTAAAAATGTTAGATCAAGTGTTGGGCTTCCCAGGTGACTCGGTGATAAAGAAAGTGCCTGCCAATGCAGAAGACGTAGGGTCAATCCCTGGGGTTGGGAAAATCCCCCGGAGAATGAAATGGCAACCCACTCTAGTATTCTTGCCTGGGAAAACCCATGGACGGAGGAGCTTGACAGGCTACAGTCCATGGGGACACGACCTAGCAACTAAACAACAAAGATGAAGAGGTACAGGAATTGAAGGCAAAATATAGCACCAAAATACGAATCTCAGGATACCAACAGCAAGCGTGAACAGTTTGGGGTTAAATCAGAGGAAAGGGAGAGAAATATAATTAATAATGGGAGAAAATAGGAAGTAAGTCCTGAGTTGTTCAGTTGCTCAGTCATGTCCACCTCTCTGAGACCCCTTGGCCTGCAGCATTCCAGGCTTCCCTGTCTTTCACTATCTCCTGGAGCTTGCTCAAACTCATGTCCATTGAGTCAATGTTGCCGTCCAACCATCTCATCCTCTGTCGCTCCCTTCTCTTACTGCACATGAGAATGGGTTAGAAATGCAGATCCCCAGTTCTTGCCCCAGATTTATTGAATCAGAAACTCTGACTGGGATCCAGCAATCTGTGTCTTAACAAACCCACCAGGTGATACTGGACCAATTAAAGTTTCAGAAACACTTCCCTGGAATGTCAGCTAGAGTTTGCAACTTGCTTTAATGGGAGCAGGGAACTCAGCCTAATTTCAGGGCCCAGTTTCTGTCTTGACTGTTAGATATTAAAGGTTTTTTCTTTAAAAAAGCTATCCCCAGTTTTTGCATTGCAGTTTAGATTTCAGGGATCAGTCACAAACTGTTTTGTTAAAAGGATCTGCCCCAGAGAATGTCATTTTTTTCTAACCACTGAGAGTTACAATGAGCTTTTTAAAGCGCTGAAAATAAAAGGCCTAAAAAGAGAAAACTTAGTGAACTTGCTGCTGACTCATTTGTCCCAACTGATACAATTTATGAACCATCATCAATTTTCACTCTAACTATTATATAGTGACTCTAGGCAATTATTTACAACAATGCTTCAGAGAACTTTAACACTTAGTCAAGCACAAAGGTTCCTATTGTGTATTTCATAATAGATAACATCAGGTTCCATAGCATATCCTCTTCATTTTGGGGACAGGAGCTTAGAGAACAGAAAGTACTCTGTAAAACAAAATGCAATCTATTTTAGGACATTTATTCCTATCCTAGTAAATCCAATGAGCAAAAGGCAATTTACTTGATGAAAAAANTGTATTTCATAATAGATAACATCAGGTTCCATAGCATATCCTCTTCATTTTGGGGACAGGAGCTTAGAGAACAGAAAGTACTCTGTAAAACAAAATGCAATCTATTTTAGGACATTTATTCCTATCCTAGTAAATCCAATGAGCAAAAGGCAATTTACTTGATGAAAAAAATAAATGATTTTCTTCTCAATGGGTTTATGAGTCAGGGTCTAGCTATGAGACAGAAACCACACCAATTATTTAAACAGGAAAAGTTCAATATATAAAGAATTGTTAGATAATAGAAAGTGGTCGACTACTAAACCGAGTAAAAGGAGTCCAGCAATGTAGGATGCAAAAAAATAAAACAAAGCTAGTATCTGTAAGCTGTGAAAACAGACAGCAAAGGAACTAAGTACCAAGAGATCTTCCCCTACCCCCAACTGCCACCACCCCAGGCTAAGATTTGAGCCTTTTCAGAAAGCAGCTACTATGGTAACACAGCCTGCCATGCAGCCCAATAAGTGGTCTGAGTACAGGCTGGCACTGGTCTGTGGAAGGAGCCCACCATTGCTCGAGGTGGTGAGGGGCTGGAAGTGATACATCATTTACCAGAAGGTGAAGGCAGGTCAGAGCAGAGCTGTTCAGGCATGTGGTAGGGAGATCTGCGCCTTGAGATATGACTGAGCTCCTCTGCACAGTAGGCTAGGAAGGAAAGGAAGGGGAAGGGTCCTACCGAGGCTATTGCCTAGAGGGGCACACCAGCGCCCCCTACTGGCAAAGTCTAACATTCCCTTTGTTGTTGTTCAGTCACTAAGTCATGTCTGACTCTCTGTGACGCCCTGGGGGTCACTGTACCCCATAGGGTCCTCTATCCATCAAATTCTCCAGGCAAGAATACTGGAGTGGGTAGGTAGCCTTTCTCTTCTCCAGGGGATCTCCCCAACCCAGGGATCGAACCTCGGTCTCCCACATTGCAGGCAGATTCTTTACCATCTGAGCCATCAAGTAATGAGCCTCAAAGAATTTCCTGGATCCCAGATATAGTATTCTTTGCCTCTATGTGTGGTAGCAACTCAACTTCCCCTGAGGAATTGAGATCACTTATACCAGCCACTTGAGTGCCTTTTTTCTTCCTGTCACCTTTGAATGACAAGGTGGAAATCTCATCTTTCAGTCCAATAGAACCATTATTTTGTGTTCTGGTGGAATCATTCTTTCCTGAGAACTAAGACTCCCAAACCAGGGGAGCTCAAAACTGCTAGCACAGGAAGCAAAGATTCTGTAAGTGCGTTACTAGGCAGACCAGAAGAGAGAAGCTGCCCCTACTCCTACCTCTTGGTCTCTGAGTTCTTCGGCACTCAGTTTTCTTCACAGTCCAACTTTCACATCCATACATGACCACAGGAAAAACCATAGCCTTGACTAGGCGGACCTTAGTCGGCAAAGTAATGTCTCTGCTTTTGAATATACTATCCAGGTTGGTCATAACTTTTCTTCCAAGGAGTAAGCGTCTTTTAATTTCATGGCTGCAGTCACCATCTGCAGTGATTTTGGAGCCCAAAAAAATAAAGTCTGACACTGTTTCCACTGTTTCCCCATCTATTTCCCATGAAGTGATGGGACCGGATGCCATGATCTTCGTTTTCTGAATGTTGAGTTTTAAGCCAACTTTTTCGCTCTCCTCCTTCACTTTCATCAAGAGGCTTTTTAGCTCCTCCTCACTTTCTGCCATAAGGGTGGTGTCATCAGCATATCTGAGGTTATTGATATTTCTCCCGGCAATCTTGATTCCAGCTTGTGTTTCTTCCAGTCCAGCGTTTCTCATGATGTACTCTGCATATAAGTTAAATAAGCAGGGAGACAATATACAGCCTTGACGTACTCCTTTTCCTATTTGGAACCAGTCTGTTGTTCCATGTCCAGTTCTAACTGTTGCTTCCTGACCTGCATACAGATTTCTCAAGAGGCAGGTTAGGTGGTCTGGTATTCCCATCTCTTTCAGAATTTTCCACAGTTTATTGTGATCCACACAGTCAAAGGCTTTGGCATAGTCAATAAAGCAGAAATAGATGTTTTTCTGGAACTCTCTTGCTTTTTCCATGATCCAGCGGATGTTGGCAATTTGATCTCTGGTTCCTCTGCCTGTTCTAAAACCAGCTTGAACATCAGGGAGTTCACGGTTCACATATTGCTGAAGCCTGGCTTGGAGAATTTTGAGCATTACTTTACTAGCGTGTGAGATGAGTGCAATTGTGCGGTAGTTTGAGCATTCTTTGGCATTGCCTTTCTTTGGAATTGGAATGAAAACTGACCTTTTCCAGTCCTGTGGCCACTGCTGAGTTTTCCAAATTTGCTGGCATATTGAGTGCAGCACTTTCACAGCATCATCTTCCAGGATTTGAAACAGCTCAACTGGAATTCCATCACCTCCACTAGCTTTGTTCTTAGTGATGCTTTCTAAGGCCCACTTGACTTCACATTCCAAGATGTCTGGCTCTAGATTAGTGATCACATCCTCATGATTATCTGGGTCGTGAAGATCTTTTCTGTACAGTTCTTCTGTGTATTCTTGCCACCTCTTCTTAATATCTTCTGCTTCTGTTAGGTCCATACCATTTCTATCCTTTATCGAGCCCATCTTTGCATGAAATGTTCCCTTGGTATCTCCAATTCTCTTGAAGAGATCTCTAGTCTTTCCCATTCTGTTGTTTTCCTCTATCTCTTTGCATTGATTGCTGAAGAAGGCTTTCTTATCTCTTCTTGCTATTCTTTGGAACTCTGCATTCAGATGCTTATATCTTTTCTTTTCTCCTTTGCTTTTCGCCTCTCTTCTTTTCAGTGCTATTTGTAAGGCTTCTCCAGACAGCCATTTTGCTTTTTTGCATTTCTTTTCCATGGGGATGGTCTTGATCCCTGTCTCCTGTACAATGTCACGAACCTCATTCCATAGTTCATCAGGAACTCTGTCTATCAGATCTAGGCCCTTAAATCTATTTCTCACTTCCACTGTATAATCATAAGGGATTTGATTTAGGTCATACCTGAATGGTCTAGCGGTTTTCCCTACTTTCTTCAATTTAAGTCTGAATTTGGAAATAAGGAGTTCATGATCTGAGCCACAGTCAGCTCCTGGTCTTGTTTTTGTTGACTGTATAGAGCTTCTCCATCTTTGGCTGCAAAGAATATAATCAATCTGATTTCGGTGTTGACCATCTGGTGATGTCCATGTGTAGAGTCTTCTCTTGTGTTGCTGGAAGAGGGTGTTTGCTATGACCAGTGCATTTTCTTGGCAAAACTCTATTAGTCTTTGCCCTGCTTCATTCCGCATTCCAAGGCCAAATTTGCCTGTTACTCCAGGTGTTTCTTGACTTCCTACTTTAGCATTCCAGTCCCCTATAATGAAAAGGACATCTTTTTTGGGTGTTAGTTCTACAAGGTCTTGTAGGTCTTCATAAAACCGTTCAACTTCAGCTTCTTCAGCATTACTGGTTGGGGCATAGACTTGGATAACTGTGATATTGAATGGTTTGCCTTGGAAACGAACAGAGATCATTCTGTCGTTTTTGAGATTGCATCCAAGTACTGCATTTCGGACTCTTTTGTTGACCATGATGGCTACTCCATTTCTTCTGAGGGATTCCTGCCCGCAGTAGTAGATATAATGGTCATCTGAGTTAAATTCACCCATTCCAGTCCATTTTAGTTCGCTGATTCCTAGAATGTCGACGTTCACCCTTGCCATCTCTTGTTTGACCACTTCCAATTTGCCTTGATTCATGGACCTGACATTCCAGGTTCCTATGCAATATTGTTCTTTACAGCATCGGATCTTGCTTCTATCACCAGTCACATGCACAACTGGGTATTGTTTTTGCTTTGGCTCCATCCCTTCATTCTTTCTGGAGTTATTTCTCCACTGATCTCCAGTAGCATATTGGGCACCTAACGACCTGGGGAGATTCTCTTTTGATATCCTATCATTTTGCCTTTTCATACTGTTCATGGGGTTCTCAAGGCAAGAATACTGAAGTGGCTTGCCATTCCCTTCTCCAGTGGACCACGTTCTGTCAGACCTCTCCACCATGACCCGCCCGCCTTGGGTTGCCCTGCAGGCATGGCTTGGTTTCATTGAGTTAGACAAGGCCCTGGTCCTAGTGTGATTAGATTGACTAGTTTTCTGCGAGTATGGTTTCAGTGTGTCTGCCCTCTGATGCTCTCTTGCAACACCTACCATCTTACTTGGGTTTCTCTTACCTTGGGCGTGGGTTGTCTCTTCACGGCTGCTCCTTACCTTGGACGAGGGGTATCTCCTTACCGCCGCAGTTCCTGACCTTCAACGTGGGACAGCTCCTCTAGGCCCTCCTGCGCCTGCGCAGCCCCTGCTCCTCAGGTTGCTCCTCCTGGCCGCTGGCCGTGGCCTCGGGCGTGGGTGCGAGGCATACATATGCACCATAATTAAAGCAATGTGGGACTGGCACATGAATAGACAAACAAGCCAGTGAAATATAACAGGCTAGCCAAAATTAGATCCAAATACTTATGAAAATTTAGTATATGAGAAAGGTGCTTATTCAAATCTCTGGGTTAAAGATGGACTTTTTCATATGTGGTACTGGGACAACTGTTTGTAGAAAGATAAAATTAGATTAATATCTCACACATAAAAATAAACTCCAAATAAACTAGGAATTTGTGCATAAATTAAAAAAACACATGGGAGTACTAAAGGAAAAATAGATGAAGTCCTCTTCAACCTCCATGCAATGAAAGACTTTCTAATCATCACTCAAAATCCAAAAGCAATAAGAAAATAATAAATTTGACTACATAAATTTTAAAATTTTGTATGACAAGAAAATCATAAAAAAGTCAAAGTATAATTGAAAGTTGGGAGAAATGTTGATACATAATATAGACAAAGGGCTAATAATTTAATATACAACCAATCTTAAAATTGAGGGACAGTAGCTAAAGCAGTGCTTACTAGGATATTTATAGCATTAAATATTTATATGATAAGGGAAGAAAAGTCTCAAATCAATAATGTAAGTTTTGAATTTAGGAACTAGCAAAAGAAGAGAAAAAATAAAACCAAAGCAAAAATAGAGCTGATGACAATGACTGAACTTTAATTAGTACACATAATTTTCCAAACAAATAGCTAGGAAAAAAGTGCTTCTATAATTCATAACTCTTATTTTAAAATAACTTAAGTACTTATTTTTGCTTTCTCTTAGTATATAAGCCAGAGTTATAAATGTATAAGACCAATACAAAGAAGCATTATTGTCTGAATTATGCCCCCCCCAAATTCTTATATTGAAATCCTATCTCCAGTACCTCAATATATTTGGAGATAGTGCCTTTCAAGGAGGTTCAAGGTAGAATAAGGTGGGTACTAATCCAACATGACTGCGGTCCTTACAGGAAGAGATTAGGACATAGACAGAGTTACAGAGGAAAGACTCCTCCAGGACACAGTGGGAAGATGGATCTCTGCGAGCCAAGGAGAGAGGCTTGGAAAAAAATCAGACTCGCTGACAAATTACAGCTTGATCTTGGGCTTCCTAGCCTTTATTTTGTGAATAAATTTATTTTGTGAGAAATAAATTTCTGTTGTTTAAGCCACCGAGTCTGTGTTACTTTGTTATAATACTGCGGTCCTTACAGGAAGAGATTAGGACATAGACAGAGTTACAGAGGAAAGACTCCTCCAGGACACAGTGGGAAGATGGATCTCTGCGAGCCAAGGAGAGAGGCTTGGAAAAAAATCAGACTCGCTGACAAATTACAGCTTGATCTTGGGCTTCCTAGCCTTTATTTTGTGAATAAATTTATTTTGTGAGAAATAAATTTCTGTTGTTTAAGCCACCGAGTCTGTGTTACTTTGTTATAACAGCCCTAGAAAATGGATACCAGGGTTTTCAATATTTTTACCCCCACATTTGAATACATGCCCGCTGTATGCTAGGCTAAGACAAATCATACCTTTTTTTGTTTTTTTTTTGCCCTGTTCTATATAAAGCCCCACAATAACATGTGCTGTTGTTCACTCTCTAAGTCATGTCTGACTCTTTGCAACCCCATGGACTACAACACACCAGGCTCCTATGTCCTCTATGATCTCCTGGAGTTTGCTCAAATTCATGTCCATTGAGTCAGCGATGCCATCCAGCTGTTTCATCCTCTGCCACCCCTTTCTCCTGCCTTCAATCTTTCCCAGTATCAGTGAGTCGGCTCTTCGCATCAGGTGGCCAAAGTATAGAAGCTTCAGCTTCAGCATCAGTCCTTCCAATGAATATTCAGGACTGATTNCCTCTATGATCTCCTGGAGTTTGCTCAAATTCATGTCCATTGAGTCAGCGATGCCATCCAGCTGTTTCATCCTCTGCCACCCCTTTCTCCTGCCTTCAATCTTTCCCAGTATCAGTGAGTCGGCTCTTCGCATCAGGTGGCCAAAGTATAGAAGCTTCAGCTTCAGCATCAGTCCTTCCAATGAATATTCAGGACTGATTTCCTTTAGGATTGACTGATTTGATCTCCTTGGGAGATCAAAGGGGACTCCAAGGGAGAGAGTCTCCAAGGGACTCTCAGGAGTCTTCTCCAGCACCACAATTCAAAAGCATCAATTTTTCTGCGCTAAGCCTTGTTTATGGTTCAATTCTCACATCTGTACACGACTACTAGAAAAATCACAACTATAACATGTAAATGCAGTTTGCTGCTGCTGCTACGTCACTTCAGTCATGTCGGACTCTGTGCGACCCCATAGACGGCAGCGTACCAGGCTCCCCCTTCCCTGGGATTCTCCAGGCAAGAACAGTGGAATGGGTTGCCATTTCCTTAGCCATGAACACATTTTAAAGAAAACCATTTTTTTTCTGCTCAGCTGCACTTTCACAAAAAGTAAAAAAGCAAATAGTAAATGTTATACTACATTTAACTGAGAATGTCTTTAAGATCTCCAAATAGGTGCTCACTAACAACTGAATATTCACAGATGATAATCTGAGGCCAGGGAACTGACAACTAGAACTGAGTAGAGACAGGGTCCCTGCATCAGTGGAGCCAGAACCCAAATGATGCTATCTGGGGTTTTACTCTTCTTACAAAATAGGTGCAACTCTTGTATTTGCAATTGTTCTGAGGAGTAATTACAGGAAATTTCTTCCCAGTACAATGTTTCAAAACTAACATACTGCTTTTTTTTCCACTGGGGGGGAAAAAAATCCTGTCTTATTAGTTGATATATGAAGATGTGTTGATAAATGAGAGTTTTGTCTGTTTTCTGCAGTTTGGTACAAGATGTATAATCCGTTCCCATCCCACACATCTACATTATTCAACTCTGTCACTGAATAATTGAAAGTTAGCTCGCACTTAGGCACTTACTGCATCGTCTTCTCATACATTCTTAATATTGTATTGCTAATACGTTGATAATGTACCCCCTTGCATTAGAAATAAATAATCAAATGTGCTGAACTTTGGGGATACGAGCTTCAGTTTTCCTTTCGTCCATTATATTGAGTTCATGACTTTGATCACTTGGTCCAATGGTTAGGGTTAAAAATGGCCCATCCTCTATTGAACACTGATTAATCATTTGGGGAAAGCTCTTTCTGGAAATGAATTAATTTTATCAGAAATGAAGAGAAGCAAATTTATAGGCAGACAAAGCCATAGTACTTGCTAGGAAAGATTGCCAACACCTAGTTATTGCTAAAAGCTATATGAAGCTTTCTCAACCTTGGTCTCTAACTTTTACAATTAATAATAAGCAGATTGAAAAAAAAAATAAGCAGATTGATTCCATTCATTTATTCACTCAGTCAGTCCATAGAGATTTGCTGAATGCTATCTTACATTGAGTTCCCTAGAAGCAAAACCTGAGTTGGAAATTCTCATTGAAGAAAAATGATTTGTTGAGAGTGATCTCAGGACAGTGTGGGTGAGAGAGGGAGGTTAGTACAGGGGATAAATGCTTAGCAGGGATGTAATCTCACTGGGACACTAGCTTCAGTCCAGTCCTATGGGAAATTCTGGTCTCATTTTGATGGAAGAGGGCCAACTTTTGGGCCTTCTGTCAGTCAATTATTGGTGCCTTTTGTCAGTCAATTACTGAATACGGGCTATATTCCCCAGGGTGTGGCTGCTCCAGGCTCCTGATCCTCTGAAGGGAAGATAGCAGTTCTGCTGGGTCAAGGACAGCTTTGCTAACAAGAGGTACTCAGAAGTGCTAGGGGATGGACAGATCAGCCAGATCAAACCAGGAGATGGTGTGGTGGGGGGAAGCTCAGGAGGGGGATACCAACTTTGTCCAGAAGATATGATCTTGACTTGTTAAATTTTTAAATTTTTGAAAATGCAGTGATATAAAGTACCTTAGAGATTAGATAACATTACCCCTCATTTTTCATGTAAAGAGAACTGAGGTTCAAAGACAGTCTTAAAAGTACTCGACTTGGCATAACACAGATTAAAGCACAGTTTGACATTCAGCAGTTCAACTTTCATTATATCCCAGTTCCTAATTCCAGAAATGTTTCTTTTGATTAATATATAGATAGCAGAAAACTCCCTGAAGGAGGAAATCATAACCCACTCCAGTATTCTTGCCTGGAGAATTCCATGGATGGAGGAGCCTGGGGGGCAACAGTCCATGGGGTTGCACAGAGTCAGACACAGCTGAGCAACTGAGCATGCATGCAGCAGAAAACATCTGTAATCTTTTTCTTTCAGAGAATGAAAGGACTTGATAGACATTTTAGAGCAAAATGAATCTTGTTTGTAATGAGAAATAATTAACCGCTCAAGAGCAAGTAATTGGACTTCTCCTGCTTGCAAAGAGTTTAAGAAGAGTTCAACATTTAAATTTAGATGAAAATGAAAAAAATAAAAGGGTAACCTCAAACTGGAAATAAAAATAAGAAACAAAAGATCAATTTCTTCCTATCACAGCTGATGAGGCAGAAAAACCCCAGGCTGGAATAACGCCTAGAAATGAAAGAGCAGAAAGAGATGCCTCACCATTGGATATTTTTTAACAGCAATAAGTATTTTGACCACATTTTATGAGGAAGAATCTTGAAAGAAACTGAGAGGCTTCTATTTTTGAGTCTTTAGGCTTAACATAGACAAAACCAGGAATTTTCATCTTTTCTTAAAACATCCTGGCTTTATAAATATATTTATGCTTTATATATATGTAAATATATATATGGCTTTAGGCATTATGTAACTGTACCAAACAGTCAAAATGTGAGGAATAGAAATTCCATTTACTTTATCTGTTTATATCAAGACTTCTTAACCTGAAATTCTTGGATGCTCAAACTCTCGTGCATAGAATTCAGCAGGTTGTTGTCTTGATGGTTAAAAATATTTAGATTTTTGAGGTTTCCTGAAGATGGCGCAAGAATAGGACGGGGACACCAGTTTCTCCCTCACAGATTCATCAAAAGAACATCTCAAGACTGAGCAAACTCCACAAAACAACTTCTGAATGCTGGCAGAGGACATCAGGCTCCCAGAAAAACAGAGCAGTGACTTCAAAAGCAGGTAGGGGAAAAAATATAAAAGCCGAAAAAAAAGAGACAAAGGAGGTGGGGAGGGAGCTCCGTCCCGGGAAGGGAAGCTTAAGAAGAGAGGTTTCCAAACACCAGGAAACACTCTCCCTGCCGAGTCTGTGGCGAGCCTTGTAAACACAGAGGGCAACATAACAGGAAGGAAAAATAAATGAATAATTAAAACCAGCAGATTACAAGCCCAACAATAACTTGCCCAGCGGAAAAGCAGCGCAAACGCCTGCGTCTGCCATTACCCAGTGGGGGCAGGGCAGGGAGGCGCGGCAGGCGCGGGCTGCGGTGCTTTCAGAATC
>SJYX01019308.1:377704-531002 GCA_006410675.1 Oreotragus oreotragus
GCAGCAGCAGCAGTGTTTAAGAATAACTCTAAACTGTGTTTTCCATAATTTTACCATTGTGAAGTTCTGCTACTATATCACTCATATTTTCAATATAAAATCTTAAAATTTTATTCAGTATGGGCCTTTAATATTTTGGAACATGGTGCCACGTAAGTGGGTTGCACAAGCACAGATTTTCTACATACACCACAATATGTAAAGGACAATTTTAGTTTTTATTAAAAATGTTTTTAACTTAATTTTTATTTTGTATTGAGGTTTAGCTGATTAACAAACAATGCTATGATAATTTCAGGTGAACAGTGAAGGGACTCATCCATACATCTATATGAATCCATTCTTCCCCCAAATCCCCTCCCATCCAGGCTGACACAAGACACTGAGCCAAGTTCCCTGTGCTATAGAGTAGGACCTTGATGGTTACCCATTTTAAATATAGCAGTGTGTACATGTCCATCCCAAACTCCCTCTTTAGTTTTTAAATTATAGCTTTACCATAAAACCTATGTGTTGGGATTAGTATTTAATATTTTATGTATTTAAAATATCATATGCATATTTTGAAGTTAGGAGGAATATAAAATAAATGCATAAACAGCGATTTACATGACAGTTCTGAATAACTGTAAATATTTTGTTCTTTGTCATGATAGCATAATCTATGATTGTGATGTGCTGTGTAAAATTACTAACTACTTCTCTTGTCTTTTTATGATTTCTATGTTCCAGATCACTGATTAGTGTCTCAGTGGTGACCATCTTATTCTTCAACTTATCTACTAAAATATTTTTTTCTGCTTTATTTAAATCTCTTTAAGGATGCTTTTAAAAAGTAGCTCAGGTTTTCAACTTTCTCTTTTATCAGTTGTATTTACTTTGTTCTGCTGCTATTCCTCTTTCAAATTACTCAAGCTTCTTACATAAGATGTTTTTCTTAGTCGGTTCATGTGTTCAATTCTGATTGTTGACATATTGAGGATTGCCCACATGGTGGAAGATAATGGTGTGCTGGAATCAGCTGTTAGCAGCCTATGAAACCTGAGTGCTAACGCTTGAAGAAGGTTGCAATCTAGTTGTTAAACACAGCTTTTATCAAAAACAAAATTATCTAAACTTAAAATTGCATTGATTCTATTAAAGAGGCAAAAAAGTACTCCAAAAAGTATTCAAAACTCATATACTCCTAATTATTCTACTTTATTATTTATGTGACTCAGATTATTTACATCTATTTTATCTGGATGATGAAAATATTGTATGATGGTGTGTTACTGCAAATTTCTTTCCAGCTCTGCATTTAGTGATACCATGTCAGTAACTTGAAATTGGCTATGGTGGGAGCATTTGGAAATGGCAAGTGGTCAGAGACTGGGCCTATCTCAGTAAGGAAGTGATGCAGAAAATGTTAGATATAAATACTTCGCAAAAATTAACAAAAAAACATTTTGTGAGTACCAATTTGTTGTGGAATTTATAATAAAATAAAGAGTATTGTATATTTTATTATTGGCAAAATTCTGTGCTACACATCTTTTGTATCAGTACAACTTATGTTTATACATACATATCTATGCATTTTGTTTTCTAGAAAGGGAGATGTTAAACATTAATCAACTCATCACCAAAGTCTCTATGTGCAGAGGTAGTAAAGGCACGTAAAACATTCAATTCTCTACTGAGGCTCTTGGAGAAATCACTGATGTAGTATTTACTCAGCCTTAAGGGTAGTGCCATGGCTTTAAAATACTTCCACAGATTCTTTCATATATCTTATTTCTACAGTGAAATCGCTCGGTCGTATGCAACTCTTTGTGACCCCATAGACTATACAGTCCATGGAATTCTCCAGGCCAGAATACTGGAGTGGGTAGCTGTTCCCCTCTCCAGGGGATCTTCCCAATCCAGGGATCAAACCCAGGTCTCCCTCATTGCAGGTGGATTCTTTACCAGCTGAGCCACCAGGGTGGGTGAATCCTAATTCCTTCTCTCTTGACTGTGGGCTGTACTTGACTCTAATGAGTGAAATATGGTGGAAGTGAAGGTATTAGGCTTCCAAGGCTAATTCATAAAAGATACAGTGTCCTCCTACTTGCTCTCTTGGCTTCCTTGCTTTGGGGGATGCAGCTGCAATGTCATGAGGTCACAAACATCCACATGGAATGCGCCACGTGGTATGGAACTGAGGACTCCTGCCAACAGCTATTTTGGAAGAAGATTCTCTAGCCCCAGGCAAGGCTTCAAAGATTGTGGCCCCAGCAGTCATCTTTCCCACAACTTCATGAGAGACCCTTATCAGAACCTCCAGCTAAGCAGCTCTCATAGATCATCATTGCTTCTTCAACTCCCATTAAGTCTTTCCCAAAGATAATTTCCACTGGTTTTCTTTGGGCTATTTAGGTGCTTGTGTGTTTTATTTGTGATTTGAATTTGCCTTTTGGATATACAATTCCCAAATTAAGTTAACATCCATCCTCTGGAAAATCACTTGCAAACAAGGTCATTATTAAAGAAAAAGAATCAGAATTCGATTCCTGTTGAAGTGTTATGTGTGATGATGTGCCCTGTTCTCTAGTTTATGTTGGTAATAAGTTCCTGTTCCTTGGTGAAGAGATAGGCATAGACTCAAGCTCAATCATTTAGCTTCTCTGTCCTGATCATTTGTGTCTTGAACAGAGATACCCAGAGTAGGTGCTTGCTATTGTGTCTTTGGGATGCATGAGCATTCTATAGAAAATGTCCCATGAAGGAACATATATTGGCAACTCTGATTCCTAGAGATGTGCTGGTTCCTGTTGCCTAAGAGGTTTGCTGTTCAGCATTCGATGGCATAAGTTAGCTTAATTTCATTCAAACATGAATCTCCTTTTACAAGTAAATTAACTCTGAATATTGGTTGAATGAATGATAGAATGAAAGTTAGAGCTGTGTCTATCATAAGAAAAATATGTGTTTTAGAAACTACAAGCCTCAGTTGTGTGTTGGCTGGGCTTTGTATCAGTTAGTGTTCACTATATAACTAACCACCTCAAATTAGTGGCTTAAACCATTTATTATTTCTCATCATTCTGTGAGTTGCTGGGACGTTACAGTTGGGCTGACTGGGCAGAAGCTGAGTGGTTTAGTTTGATCTTTCTCACACATCTGGTGGTTGGCAGGCTGGATCTAGTTGGGACTTCTTCACATGGTGGCCTCAGGGTTCTCAGGGTTCCAAAGGATGTGCAACACTTTTCATCACATTTATCTCAGCATATTTACTTTAGTCTCATTTAGTCAAAGCAAATCACACAGCTAAGTCCAAAATCACTGTGGAAGGAAACTGTGAAAGTGCATGAATGTGGAAAGTGTGAACAAATTGTGCAGCCCATTACTGTAGTAATTTATATATCCTCACAGTTGCTATGCAGAAGTTCCCCTCTCCAAGATAAATGACAACTTCATTTGTGTTATCTTATTATTTCCATTTTAGAAGAGAAAACATTTAATGTGCAGAAAGTTTGAGTAACTTGCCCAAGATAAATGAAGGAATCAGGATTCAGACCCTGCTGGTCTAACTACACCTGAGGTTCTCATTGGCTACACGACCTACCATTGTCCCTGGTAGGGACAACCATAGGACCAAAGGAACAGGTCAATCTCAGGTTAAGTTAACCTGAGTTAATAATCCACTCACATACTCTCTAGAAAAAAAATTAAATAAATAATTTCCTTCATCTTCAGAATGTGCAGTCAGAGCTCACTAGATGCTGCCACCTTCTCCCTGACTCTATGAGGAAGTGAACTGTCATACCCTCAAATTCACAAAGATCATCACTTGCCCAGAGTCAGTGAAGATTTTTCTGTGCCTACAGCTCCTAATGAGGCTACCAGTCATTATTTAAGTAAGAAAATCACTAGGTTGATAACAGAAGGGTCAACATAAACACATCCGCTAATTGTCTGATGAGCCCATGTCCCAGAAAACCTGAGGGGGATCATAATTTTATGCCTTAGTTTCTTGGATAATTTTTTGCTATCCAAGAAGTAACTCTTTGCAATCCCATGGACTTCCCAGGCTCCTCTGTCCATGAAGTTCTCCAGGCAAGAATACTGGAGTGGGTTGCCATTCCCTTCTTGGGGGGATCTTTCTGATCCAGGCGTTGAACCTAGGTTTTCTGCATTGCAGGCAGATTCTTTACCATCTGAGCCACCAAGGAAATTAATAAATCCCAATGATGTATGCAGAGAGGGGTGGGTCTGATACAGAATGGATGTAGATGAAGTTCTAAGTCCCCCCATCTTGGTGTCACCACTGCTCTTCCCTCTCCTGACTGCTAGCTCTCCAAGGCATTTACCTGCCTGCTGTGTTTGGAACATTCTGCACACTCATAAGCCTGTCTCTTATACACATCTCCCTGGGATTCTCCAGGCAAGAACAGTGGAGTGGGTTGACATTTCCTTCTCCAATGCATGAAAGTGAAAAGTGAAACTGAAGTCGCTTAGTCATGTCCGACCCTCAGGGACCCCGTGGACTGCAGCCCTCCAGGCTCCTCCATCCACGGGATTTTCCAGGCAAGAGTACAGGAGTGGGGTGCCATTGATAAACAAAAACGTTTGAGCTCCCTCTGCTGGCACTGTAGTAGCATATCAAAGTAAATTTTGGTTTTTTTTAGAAACAAACTTTGCACATGGTTAATACATTTAATTCATTTGCCAGGGAGAAGGCAATGGTACCCCACTCCAGTACTCTTGCCTGGAAAATCTCATGGATGGAGGAGCCTGGTAGGCTGCAGTCCATGGGGTCGCTACGAGTCGGACACGACTGAGCGACTTCCTTTCGCTTTCCACTTTCATGCATTGGAGAAGGAAATGGCAACCCACTCCAGTATTCTTGCCTGGAGAATCCCAGGGATGGGGGAGCCTCGTGGGCTGTCGTCTATGAGGTCGCACAGAGTCGGACAAGACTGAAGCGACTTAGTAGCAGCAGCAGCAGCAGCAGCAGTGTTTAAGAATAACTCTAAACTGTGTTTTCCATAATTTTACCATTGTGAAGTTCTGCTACTATATCACTCATATTTTCAATATAAAATCTTAAAATTTTATTCAGTATGGGCCTTTAATATTTTGGAACATGGTGCCACGTAAGTGGGTTGCACAAGCACAGATTTTCTACATACACCACAATATGTAAAGGACAATTTTAGTTTTTATTAAAAATGTTTTTAACTTAATTTTTATTTTGTATTGAGGTTTAGCTGATTAACAAACAATGCTATGATAATTTCAGGTGAACAGTGAAGGGACTCATCCATACATCTATATGAATCCATTCTTCCCCCAAATCCCCTCCCATCCAGGCTGACACAAGACACTGAGCCAAGTTCCCTGTGCTATAGAGTAGGACCTTGATGGTTACCCATTTTAAATATAGCAGTGTGTACATGTCCATCCCAAACTCCCTCTTTAGTTTTTAAATTATAGCTTTACCATAAAACCTATGTGTTGGGATTAGTATTTAATATTTTATGTATTTAAAATATCATATGCATATTTTGAAGTTAGGAGGAATATAAAATAAATGCATAAACAGCGATTTACATGACAGTTCTGAATAACTGTAAATATTTTGTTCTTTGTCATGATAGCATAATCTATGATTGTGATGTGCTGTGTAAAATTACTAACTACTTCTCTTGTCTTTTTATGATTTCTATGTTCCAGATCACTGATTAGTGTCTCAGTGGTGACCATCTTATTCTTCAACTTATCTACTAAAATATTTTTTTCTGCTTTATTTAAATCTCTTTAAGGATGCTTTTAAAAAGTAGCTCAGGTTTTCAACTTTCTCTTTTATCAGTTGTATTTACTTTGTTCTGCTGCTATTCCTCTTTCAAATTACTCAAGCTTCTTACATAAGATGTTTTTCTTAGTCGGTTCATGTGTTCAATTCTGATTGTTGACATATTGAGGATTGCCCACATGGTGGAAGATAATGGTGTGCTGGAATCAGCTGTTAGCAGCCTATGAAACCTGAGTGCTAACGCTTGAAGAAGGTTGCAATCTAGTTGTTAAACACAGCTTTTATCAAAAACAAAATTATCTAAACTTAAAATTGCATTGATTCTATTAAAGAGGCAAAAAAGTACTCCAAAAAGTATTCAAAACTCATATACTCCTAATTATTCTACTTTATTATTTATGTGACTCAGATTATTTACATCTATTTTATCTGGATGATGAAAATATTGTATGATGGTGTGTTACTGCAAATTTCTTTCCAGCTCTGCATTTAGTGATACCATGTCAGTAACTTGAAATTGGCTATGGTGGGAGCATTTGGAAATGGCAAGTGGTCAGAGACTGGGCCTATCTCAGTAAGGAAGTGATGCAGAAAATGTTAGATATAAATACTTCGCAAAAATTAACAAAAAAACATTTTGTGAGTACCAATTTGTTGTGGAATTTATAATAAAATAAAGAGTATTGTATATTTTATTATTGGCAAAATTCTGTGCTACACATCTTTTGTATCAGTACAACTTATGTTTATACATACATATCTATGCATTTTGTTTTCTAGAAAGGGAGATGTTAAACATTAATCAACTCATCACCAAAGTCTCTATGTGCAGAGGTAGTAAAGGCACGTAAAACATTCAATTCTCTACTGAGGCTCTTGGAGAAATCACTGATGTAGTATTTACTCAGCCTTAAGGGTAGTGCCATGGCTTTAAAATACTTCCACAGATTCTTTCATATATCTTATTTCTACAGTGAAATCGCTCGGTCGTATGCAACTCTTTGTGACCCCATAGACTATACAGTCCATGGAATTCTCCAGGCCAGAATACTGGAGTGGGTAGCTGTTCCCCTCTCCAGGGGATCTTCCCAATCCAGGGATCAAACCCAGGTTTCCCTCATTGCAGGTGGATTCTTTACCAGCTGAGCCACCAGGGTGGGTGAATCCTAATTCCTTCTCTCTTGACTGTGGGCTGTACTTGACTCTAATGAGTGAAATATGGTGGAAGTGAAGGTATTAGGCTTCCAAGGCTAATTCATAAAAGATACAGTGTCCTCCTACTTGCTCTCTTGGCTTCCTTGCTTTGGGGGATGCAGCTGCAATGTCATGAGGTCACAAACATCCACATGGAATGCGCCACGTGGTATGGAACTGAGGACTCCTGCCAACAGCTATTTTGGAAGAAGATTCTCTAGCCCCAGGCAAGGCTTCAAAGATTGTGGCCCCAGCAGTCATCTTTCCCACAACTTCATGAGAGACCCTTATCAGAACCTCCAGCTAAGCAGCTCTCATAGATCATCATTGCTTCTTCAACTCCCATTAAGTCTTTCCCAAAGATAATTTCCACTGGTTTTCTTTGGGCTATTTAGGTGCTTGTGTGTTTTATTTGTGATTTGAATTTGCCTTTTGGATATACAATTCCCAAATTAAGTTAACATCCATCCTCTGGAAAATCACTTGCAAACAAGGTCATTATTAAAGAAAAAGAATCAGAATTCGATTCCTGTTGAAGTGTTATGTGTGATGATGTGCCCTGTTCTCTAGTTTATGTTGGTAATAAGTTCCTGTTCCTTGGTGAAGAGATAGGCATAGACTCAAGCTCAATCATTTAGCTTCTCTGTCCTGATCATTTGTGTCTTGAACAGAGATACCCAGAGTAGGTGCTTGCTATTGTGTCTTTGGGATGCATGAGCATTCTATAGAAAATGTCCCATGAAGGAACATATATTGGCAACTCTGATTCCTAGAGATGTGCTGGTTCCTGTTGCCTAAGAGGTTTGCTGTTCAGCATTCGATGGCATAAGTTAGCTTAATTTCATTCAAACATGAATCTCCTTTTACAAGTAAATTAACTCTGAATATTGGTTGAATGAATGATAGAATGAAAGTTAGAGCTGTGTCTATCATAAGAAAAATATGTGTTTTAGAAACTACAAGCCTCAGTTGTGTGTTGGCTGGGCTTTGTATCAGTTAGTGTTCACTATATAACTAACCACCTCAAATTAGTGGCTTAAACCATTTATTATTTCTCATCATTCTGTGAGTTGCTGGGACGTTACAGTTGGGCTGACTGGGCAGAAGCTGAGTGGTTTAGTTTGATCTTTCTCACACATCTGGTGGTTGGCAGGCTGGATCTAGTTGGGACTTCTTCACATGGTGGCCTCAGGGTTCTCAGGGTTCCAAAGGATGTGCAACACTTTTCATCACATTTATCTCAGCATATTTACTTTAGTCTCATTTAGTCAAAGCAAATCACACAGCTAAGTCCAAAATCACTGTGGAAGGAAACTGTGAAAGTGCATGAATGTGGAAAGTGTGAACAAATTGTGCAGCCCATTACTGTAGTAATTTATATATCCTCACAGTTGCTATGCAGAAGTTCCCCTCTCCAAGATAAATGACAACTTCATTTGTGTTATCTTATTATTTCCATTTTAGAAGAGAAAACATTTAATGTGCAGAAAGTTTGAGTAACTTGCCCAAGATAAATGAAGGAATCAGGATTCAGACCCTGCTGGTCTAACTACACCTGAGGTTCTCATTGGCTACACGACCTACCATTGTCCCTGGTAGGGACAACCATAGGACCAAAGGAACAGGTCAATCTCAGGTTAAGTTAACCTGAGTTAATAATCCACTCACATACTCTCTAGAAAAAAAATTAAATAAATAATTTCCTTCATCTTCAGAATGTGCAGTCAGAGCTCACTAGATGCTGCCACCTTCTCCCTGACTCTATGAGGAAGTGAACTGTCATACCCCCAAATTCACAAAGATCATCACTTGTCCAGAGTCAGTGAAGATTTTTCTGTGCCTACAGCTCCTAATGAGGCTACCAGTCATTATTTAAGTAAGAAAATCACTAGGTTGATAACAGAAGGGTCAACATAAACACATCCGCTAATTGTCTGATGAGCCCATGTCCCAGAAAACCTGAGGGGGATCATAATTTTATGCCTTAGTTTCTTGGATAATTTTTTGCTATCCAAGAAGTAACTCTTTGCAATCCCATGGACTTCCCAGGCTCCTCTGTCCATGAAGTTCTCCAGGCAAGAATACTGGAGTGGGTTGCCATTCCCTTCTTGGGGGGATCTTTCTGATCCAGGCGTTGAACCTAGGTTTTCTGCATTGCAGGCAGATTCTTTACCATCTGAGCCACCAAGGAAATTAATAAATCCCAATGATGTATGCAGAGAGGGGTGGGTCTGATACAGAATGGATGTAGATGAAGTTCTAAGTCCCCCCATCTTGGTGTCACCACTGCTCTTCCCTCTCCTGACTGCTAGCTCTCCAAGGCATTTACCTGCCTGCTGTGTTTGGAACATTCTGCACACTCATAAGCTAAAAGGACAGATTCTTAAGGTGATATGGCAGAACAGACTCTAGAATCAGACATACTAGGTTGAAATCTTGACTCTACCACTTGCCCAAATTCATTGAGTCCTCTGAGACTCAGTTCTCTTAGCTATACAGTTGGGACATGAACAATACCTACTTTATGGATTAATGTAAAGAGCAAATGCATGTCAGCTCCCAGAACTCCATAAATAAAAGCTACTCTTCAGGAGTCTGGACTGATTGAAAGTGGTGACATTAGAATATCTCTAAGGAGCACTTTTCCCCTAAAGCTCTCTCCGCTTAACCCACTTCTGGACATTCTCTTTTGGAATTGTCTCTAGCATGAGTACCTTTGATGATGCCAAATGTCTTTCCTTTGGGGATGCATTATGATCAGAACAATTATTCAGAGCCAACAGTGGCACTGAGAAGAAGCACATCCTTTCAGTCAACTGTGAGAGGCAACTGTGAAGTCCCTGTCTGGTACCAATACACAAGTCTCTATCAGGCGCCACCATTCCCCATCCTATGCACTCAGAGTTCTTCAAATACCGTTCCCCAAGTGAGCAGAACCTTTCCTGCCCCTGGGGCTTTGTACAGGCCCCTCCTCCAAATAAAATGGCACAGCCTCATCTCTCTAACCCATGTGGAAATATCCTACTTATTGGCCTCACTGGCCCACACTCAACCCTTCTGTGAGATTTCTCCTCTGCCACTGAGTGCACAACGGTACAGTGGTTAAGAACAAAGATGTGAAGAGTCCAGTGACAGGGCTCAAGAGAAGCAACAGACACGTGGTGGTGTGCACGGACCATGACGCCAGGCTGCTTGGGTCTGAATTCTGTCTCCACAATGTGGTCATGTGCTCTCTCATCCTAGATGAGTTACTTTACATCCCCAGGTCTTGGTTTCTTCGACAGTTAAATAAGATAAAGAGCAGTGGATATTTCAAAAGTCTACTTTGGAGATGGGATAAAGTGCCTAGGACAGTGCCTACCAAATGTTTAGTAAAGTCCTTGTTGTATCATTTCTTAGGTAGGTGACCTTCAGGGGGTTATTTCATCTTTTTGTATCTCAATTTCCTGACTTTAACACAAGAATAAGAAAAACAGCACCAATTTCATAAGGTTGCTGAGGATTAGTAATAATGTAAGTAACTTGCCTTGGCGGGGAAGGCAATGGCACCCCCCACCAGTACTCTTGCCTGGAAAATCCAATGGACGGAGTAGCCTGGTGGGCTGCAGTCCATGGGGTCGCTAACAGTCGGACAGACTGAGCGACTTCACTTTCACTTTTCTCTTTCATGCATTGGAGAAGGAAATGGCAACCCACTCCAGTATTCTTGCCTGGAGAATCCCAGGGATGGGGGAGCCTGGTGGGCTGCCATCTATGGGGTCACACAGAGTCGGACACGACTGAAGTGACTTAGCAGCAGCAGAAGCAACTTGCCTTGGACATAATTGTAAATGGAGCTCTGCATATGGTAGGATTTCAACAAATGGTAGTTTTAAAAAAAGTTAGTCTTTTCTTCTGAACTCTGTAACAATTTACTCATATCATGACACATATCAGATTATATTGTAATAACCTAAACTGGGAACTTCTTGAGTACAGGAACTTTATCATTGTTCTTCTGATAAAGGAAAAACCAGTTCAGCTGCTAGGAGGTAAGGAGTGGGGGGACTGAAAGTTGAAACAGAAACCACAACTTGCAAAACTGTATCATGAGTCACAAAACAGAAAAACTGTGCAAAACCATGATAATCAAGACAAACTAAGTTCAGACTCTTAACAACACTTCATAGTGTTCTAAACAAGGCAATAGACAAACTAACCTAGCAGTTGCTGTTGTTGTTCAGTTGCCCGGTTGTGTCCGGCTCTTTGCAACCCCACGGACTGCAGCATGCCAGGCCTCCCTGTCCCTCACCATCTCCTAAAGTTTGCCCAAGTTCATGTCCATTGCATCAGGGATGCCCTCTTCTCCTTCTGCCCTCAATCTTTCCCAGAGTCAGGGACTTATCCAATGAATTGGCTGTTCGCATTAGGTGACCAAAATGTTGGAGGTTCAGCTTCAGCATCAGTCCTTCCAGCAAAGATTTAGGGCTGATTTCCCTTACAGTTGACTAGTTTGATCTCCTTGATGTCCAAGGGACTCTCAGGAGTCTTCTCCAGCACCACAGGTCGAAGGCATCAGTTCTTCGGTGTTCTGCCTTCTTTACGGTCCAGCTCTCACAATTGTATGTAACCACTGGGGAGACCATAGCCTTATACAGACCTTTGTAGGCAGAGCAATGTCTCTGCTTTTCAACACAACGTTTAGGTTTGTCATAGTTTTCCTGCCAAGAAGCAATTGTCTTCTGATTGATTTCATGACTAAAGTTACCATCCACAATGACTTTAGAGCCCAAGAGAAGAGGAAATCTGTCACTACTTCCATTTTTTACCCTTCTATTTGCCATGAAGTAATGGGACCAGATGCCATGATCTTAGTTTTTTTAGTTTTAAGCCAGCTCTTTCACTCTCCTCCTTCACCCTCATCAAGAGGCTCTTTAGTTCCTCTTCGCTTTCTTCCATTAGAGTGGAATCATCTGCATATCTGAGGCTGTTGATGTTTCTCCAGCCTATCTTAATTCCAGATTGTAACTCATCCAGCCTGGCATTTCTCATGATGTGCTCAGCAAATAGGTTAAACAAACAGGGTGACAGCAGACAGCCCTGTCATACTCCTCTCTCAACCCTGAACCAATCAGTTGCTCCATACAACTGACGGTTGCTCCTGGACCAGCATACAGGTTTCTCAAGAGACAGATAAGATAGTCTGGTATTCCGATCTTTTTAAGAAGTTTCCACAGTTATGATCCACACAGTCAAAGGCTTAACATAGTCGATGAAACAGAGGCAGATGTTTTTCTGGAATTCCCTTGTTTCTCTATGATCCAGCAAATGTTGGCAATTTGATCCCTGGTTCCTCTGCCTTTTCTAAACCCAGCTTGGATGTCCGGAAATTCTTGGTTCACATAATGCTGAAGCCTAGCATGCAAGATTTTAAGCATGACCTTACCAGCATAGGAGATCAGAGCAATTGTCTTGGGAATTAGGATGAGGATTGACCTTTTCTACTCTTGCAGCCACTGCTGGGTCTTCCAGATTTGCTGAAGTATTGAACGCAACAATTTGATAGCATCATCCTTTAGGGTTTTGAATAGCTCTACTGGAATTCCATCGCATCCACTAGCTCTATTGACAGCAGTGCTTCGTAAGGCCCACTTGACTTCACACTCCAGAATGTCTGGCTCTGGGTGACTGCCCACACCATCACAGTTACCAGGTTCATTAAGATCTTTTTTGTATAGTTCTTCCATGTAGTCTTTCCATCTCTTCTTGATCTCTTCTGCAATCTACTACGTCGCTATCATTTCTGTCCTTTATTGTGCCTGTCTTTGGGTTAAATGTTCCCTTGATATCTCCAGTTTTCCTAAAGAGATCTCTAGTCTTTCCCCTTCTGTTGTTCCCCTCTATTTTTATGTGCTCTTCATTGAAGACTTTCTTCTCTCTCCTTGCTATTCTTTGGAACTCTGTTTAGCTGGATGTACCTTTCCCTTTCTCCCTTGCTTTTTGCTTCTTTTCTTTCTTCAGCTATTTGTAAAGCCTCCTCAGATAACCACTTTGCTTGCTTTTCTTTTTCTTTGGGATGGTTTTGTTCGCTGCCTTCCGTACAATATTATGGATCTCCATCTATAGTTCTTCAGGCACACTGTTTACTAGATCTAATCCCTTGAATCTATTTGTCACCTCCACTGCGTATTCATTGGGGTTTTAAGTCATACCTGGCTAGCCTAGTTAGTGGTTTCCCCCACTTTCCTTAGGTTAAGCCTGAATTTTGCTACGAGAAGCTGATGATCTGAGCAGTAACTCCACACAGTCATGTCTTCTGAAGATTAGACCACTGATTGTTCCAACAACTTCCTAGTTTACAAATTCTGACCTATCTCTGCCAAGGCCATCCAATGACTAACTCCAGTCCTGCAAACTCTACAGGCATCTTCCCTAACTTCCACCTTTTAAAATGTTGTACTCTCCATTATGTATATACCTCCTTGCTTCACCAAGCTAATAAACCTTTGTTTGGGGAAAAAAAAAAAAGTACTACCTATTATGTGTTGGATACTAAGAATAAAACTTTGAATGGAAAAAGCTTTTGCCTTCAAGTATCCTAAACTTTTAATGTGGTAGATAGACAAATATTAATATTCCAGGGTGATAAAATTACAATCAGATAAGCACTGTGAACACTTTGCCCAGGTGGAGGAGTCTTCCTGGAGGAAGTGATTTTTAGGATAAATCCTGAAGGTTGCTTACGAGTTAGGTAAAGCATAGGGTTCTAAACAGCAGTGACTCCTACAAGAAACAGAATAAAGGACAGCATTTTTAGAACAGAATAAAGGAGAGCTAGGAATAGATTAAGGATTTTATAGGTCCAATGCATCAAAAATACTTCAGTGTTATTCCATTTAAAAGTCAGGACTTCCCTAGTGGTCCAGTGGTCAAGAGTTCCCCTGCCAATGCCGGGAACACTGGCTCAATCCCTGGTCTGGGAAGATTCCTCATTCCACAGGGCAACTAAGCCCGTGCACCACAGCTACTGAGCCAGTAGTTGTGCTACTGAAGCCCAGGTGCCTAGAGCCCAGGCTCTGTAATAAGAGAAGCCCCCACAGTGAGCAGCCCCTGCACCGGAGCTAGAGAGTAGCTCCACTTGCCGCAACTAGGGAAAGCCTGAGTGCAGCCACGGAGTCCCAGTACAGCCAAAAATAAATAAATAAATAATAAAAAATTTTAATTAATGCTAACTATAAAATACATGTAGGAATGTAGGAAAGTCCTTCTGATTTTTCTCATCATGTATAGTGTAATACTTTAAAAGAAAATTTGGATTCTCTAAAATATATTAATATGTTCAAGTTCCTGATTTGGTATTCAGCACATACCACTTTGTCTATTGCATAAAGGACTACTGTTTCTTTGAGAACTACGAGTACTTTAGTGTGGCGGCACTGTAGAGTGCAAAGTACACTGTAGAGTGTAAAGAAGTGAGAGATAAAGCTGGAGAGTCAGGCAGGCACCAGTTAATGAAAGGTCTAGCAAAGATGTGGTTAAGACGTAGCCTTTGTTGTCTACTGACCTGGGTTCCACCTCTGCCATGCCTTGGCCCTCAAAGCCTTCATTACCTCAGCTGTACAATGGAGATGCTAAACTGTGATGATTAACATAATAAAGTACATAGCACAGGGTTTAATATCATAAAACACTTAATTTCCGTTAGATATCATTGTTAATAAATTTGTTCTTCATCCTGAGAAATGAGAAGTCAGTAAAGGGCTGGAAGTAGTGATATGATTAGAATGGGTTTTCATGGATTTTTTTGGCTGCAGTGTATAGTCTAGGTTGCATGACAGTGAGTAGATTCTAAGTGTTCTTAAGAGGAAGATTCAGTATATATTACTGATTGCATGAAGGTTGATGATATATATGCTATATGTTGCATATATATACAGATTACATATTCATAAACACACACAATGTCTCCTACACAAACTGCCACAGATGATGACAAGTGTAGAAAATCTGTTTCCAGCGGAATAAAATATGTAACACTTACTAAAATCATCTGTCAGTGAATTGATGTGATGTCAGTCTGTTAAAATAACTTAAATGGGGTAAAGAGAAAGGATGGAGTATCAATGAAATGACTGAGCAGGAGTTGATTACCACTGAAACTGATGATGGGAAAGATTATACTTTTTACTGCTTTTGTACACATCCAAATTTTTCCGTAACAAAAAACATTAAAAAATACATTAAGGCAGGCAAAAAGATCCCTGGAGGGCCTAGTAGACTGGCTAGAATACATGTACCATGAAGGTAGAGACCTTGCCTGTCTTAGTTACATCTATCTCCAGGGCCTAGGGCAATTCATAGTCACATAGTAGGCTCTCAGTATGCATTCATTGAAGAAATGAACACCGGCAAACAAAAACCATAGCTTGAGTGAGTCTGACAGCTTACACTGAGAGCCAAGATCCCTGGGGTTTCTTTCATCTTTTGTGCTACAGAGGATATCCCATTAGCTAGTGTAAGGAGAAAGACCTCAAGAAAACCACCCCAAGAGAAACCAAAGCAGATTCACTAACTTGTTTGGTGTTCTGTGAGAAGTAGATATTTACATGCTTATATCCATATGATCCTTAGAAATCTTCTGCAGGACTCTGTCATATCATTTTATTCTAGTTTTTTTTTTTTTTTTTTTTAAACAAAAAACCAACCTTCATTGTGGAGATGTCTTTGTCCTTCAAGCTAATAATCAGAAGGAAACTCTCTGAACCCTGTCTTCCCCTTGTCTCTCTTACACTATGGCTAATAGAAGAGGGGGGAGGGATGAAGTCTTTTGAAGAAGGCTTCCCTCTACATTTTGTTCTCATTTCCTTAGAAGTCTTAGGACAAAACTGTCTATTACAAAAGTGACCATGCAGAACCTTATTTAGGGCTTTTGAAATTCAAGCCCACTCTTCCTGGGGGCTGGAATCTGACCAGAGGGAAACGACTAGTAACACTGAAACAACAGCCCTCAGGTACAATTAAATGCCCACAAGAGGCACCCTCCAAAGTTTGAAAGCTGCCCTGTCCAGTACCAAAGTCACTAGTCATGTGTGGCTATTGAGCACGTGTGATGCAGCTTGTCTAAACTGAGATGTGATGTAGGTGTAAAAATATACATTGAATTTCAAAGACTTAGTAACAACAAAAAAGTAAAATATCTCAACCATTTTTATATTAATTGCACAATGAAATGATAATACTATGGATATGCTGACAAAATCTATTATTAAAATTAATTTCACTTTTTTTAAAACTTTTGAAAATTAGGCCACTACAAAGTTATGTATGTGGCTCACGTATTTTTATTGCACAGTATGGTTTTTTTTTTTTTTTTTTTTTCCAGCCTAAGGATTTTGTTTCTCCTGTGCTGCTATGCTGTGCTTAGTCGATCAGTTGTGTCTGACTCTTTTTGACCCCATGGACTGTAGCCCAGCAGGTTCCTCTATCTGTTGGGATTCTCCAGGCAAGAATACTGGAGTGGGTGGCCATGCCCTCCTCCGGGGGATCTTCCCAACTCAGGAGTTGAACCAGGGTCTCCTGCATTGTAGGTGGATTCTTTACCAGCTAAGCTACCAGGGAACCCCCTTTTTTCTCCTTATACGGAATAAAACAAAAAATTTCAGTGCATTCATAGCACGACTCCTGGTTCTCTTATTCTGTACTGTTTTGGGTCCCTTTCACAAATGTACTGCTCTATGCAGTCATTATAAGCAATTATAGGTATAAATGGAATCCACTGAAGAACTGGAGATTGTCTCACAAACTGTTTACAAAGTGCTCTGAACTAGAATGTCCTCTAATCCCAGTTCACACTGTTAGCAATTGCTGAAGCGTTTTCTCTTAAATTACCTAACGATATACCTCACCACAGCAAGCATTATTTTTCTTTTCAAGTTATCAGTATCTAATCTCAAGATGAGAAAACTGTATTCCCTTTATTAACATGCTTGTAATCACTTAGGCGGAAATAAAAATCCTGCTAATATTATGTTAAAAGTGATCTGCCTCCCTTCTGCTTTTACTGAAAAAGCCCCAAATTTAATTAAGCTTTCTCTTTTAAAAGAAGTATGCATGTGTGTGTTCGTTCATGTGTTCAATTCATCCTGTCTTATGGAAAAAATTTCAATGACTGTGCATCAGATTTTAAATAAAATCTAGTTCAAAAGTCTTAACATGGCCCTTGTTTACCTAATTTGACCTACACACTGTGTTTCCCCCTAACTTGATACCCTCCCACTTCTCTGTCTTCCTTTCAGATCCAGCTCATCCTTATTTCAGGAACATCCCACAAGCTATTATGTCTGCCTTGAATGTTCCTGTCTCTATTTTGTTTCACATGGCTAGCTTCTACTCTATTCCCTTTCTTAACCATTTAAACACTGTATCCTAAGAGAAACTATGCTTGGGTCTTTCCAGTCTAAACTGTTATAATGATTCATATTTGTTTTCTTTCATAATACCTAAATAGTTTGTATTAAAATTTAATTATAAACATTAACATTTTTTTCTATATGACTTTCCATTAAACGTCTCCCTTTTGAAGTTTGGCTATAAGCTCCATGAGCAGACACCATACCTGTTTGTTCATCACTGCATTGTCAGTAAAGAGTAGTAGTGTATCTGAAACTGAGCAGACCTTCAGTAAACATTTGTCGAGTGACGAATTGGAAAGACTCAATAGAGTACAAGAGTGGAAGAGGGAGATAAGGAAGCAGCTGGTGAAACAGAGTACTAAAGAGGCCATAGAGGCTAGAGTGCGTGTGCAGTGAAAAATAAAATGATAGGGGCTCAATCAGTGATGACCATGGTTAAGAAAAATGTTTGTTAGAATGTAAAAGATTTGTCTCAGGAGAGATCATATTAAATTAAGGTGGCTAGGGATGGTTTCAAAGAAGTTATTGGGCCAGAAGGGTTGGTTGGATTGTTAACTATGATTTTTTAAAAATTTATACAAGTAGAATGAATTGGATGATTTGTGTCATAGGTTAGGTTCTCTGGAAAGTAGATGCTGAGACAGAGGTAGAAGTACAAAAGGTTTATTGGAGAATAGTATTTGTGAAAGAGAAAGGGAGGAAGTTGTACTGGGCAGGGGAGTCATCAGACTGCCATGCAGGACTGACAAAGCCACTGGCATCCTAATGTTGAGTATGTCCTCATCCTATACCTTACTGTCTTTCGCTGAGGATGGGCATGGGAGAGAGAGGTAGTCCTGAGAATAGTGTAACTTCAGCTTGAAAGCTGAGGTGAATCCAGAAGAAATTAACTGAAGAATGTCAGCTAACAACAGGCCTTGCAGTTGGGTAGTGAGTCCTTTCTCAAAGGCAGATCTGAGCAACGTACCTCTGTGACTGCCTCACACAGAATGCCAACCCAAATTACTCAATAAATTCAATGAAGGATTTTTTTTTCTTTTTTGCTAAGCTCAATAATCTTGCTCTAAGAAGTATTTGGAAGACCAACAGTTCATGTTTGCTGCTGCTAAGTCACTTCAGTCGTGTCCGATTCTGTGTGACCCCATAGACAGCAGCCCACCAGGCTCCCCCGTCCCCCCCGTCCCTGGGATTCTCCAGGCAAGAACACTGGAGTGGGTTGCCATTTCCTTCTCCAATGCATGAAAGAGAAAAGTGAAAGTGAAGTCGCTCAGTCTGTCCGACTGTTAGCGACCCCATGGACTGCAGCCCACCAGGCTACTCCGTCCATTGGATTTTCCAGGCAAGAGTACTGGGGTGGGGTGCCATTGCCTTCCCCGAGAGTTCATGTTTAGCTAAGTCAAATTTGAAAGAGAAGTGCAAAGGGAAAGGATTTGCCCTGTTACATAGTAAGGTAGTCTATAAAGACAAGATGGAATGGGCATAGTCATGGACAAAGAGGCCAACTGAAGAAGAGGTCAGAACCAGTCATACATAAATGGAAATATGCACATATGATAAAGGTGGCATCAAAAACTGATGGGGAAGGAAGAGACTTGAGTAGAATCATAGATAAAAATTGCCTTGCTGTTTGAAGAAAAAATAGGCTAGATCCCCACAGTACGTCAAATAAAGGAATGTATTCCAGACAGAATAAACACCTAAATGTGATTCTCTGGAAAAAGTAATGAATATAAAAGAAATAGAAGAAAAAAATACGGAAATTCTTTGTGATGGTGAAACACAGGCTAAGTTTTTAAGCAAAGCTCCTGAAGCACCACTGGTAATAAGATTGTCTCCATCAGCTAGGAGAGAGAACTAGATGAACCTAAGGAGGAGTTAAGTATACTCCAGAGACTATTCCTAGGATCAGGGCAGTTAAGTAAATTATAAGGAGATGCAGGTCTACCAGGAGATATATCATTATGACCTACCTATCAAAAATATTTCCCTCGCTCTATTTCCTTCCTATATCCTTCAACAGTTTTGAGTTCCAGGCACTATGCCAAGTGCAGAAAGAACAGAGAGGAATAAACTTGAGTCCTAGTCCTAGATTATGAATCCTCCTAAAAGAACTCATATTCTAATTAGGCAGACAGAAGAAAAACTGTCTATTTTTTAAATTGTTTTAACTCCTATTCTGCAGGATTTCCCTGTAGCTCAAATGGTAAAGAACCTGCCTGCAATGCAGGAGACCAGGGTTTGGTCTCTGGGTTGGGAAGATCCTCTGGAGAAGGGAACAGCAATCCACGCCAGTAATTTTGCCCAGAGAATCCCATGGACAGAGAAACCTGGTAGGCTATAGTCCTTGGGGTCGCAAAGAGTCAGACACACCTGAGCAACTCACACACACACACACACACACACACACAAACACTACAGGTAAGAACCAAGAGGCAACATTTGCCTCAGCTATCTGGTATTTCAGCAGTGAGGAAAGTCATTCCAAGCAAAAGGAACAGCACTGACAAAGTCACAGGGCTTTGAAGGAACATGGTGTGCTAGAAAATGTTAAGTCGGTAACCTAATGCTGGAAGTGTTGTTCCTGAATAGAGAAAGTAGTCTATGGCGGCTGTTTTAGTCTTTTCTCGGTTGTACTGATTATTACACTTGCTAATTATGAATTAGCTAATTAGCTAATCAGAAGACAAAGCCAAAGATAAAGCACTGAACTGATGAGGGATAAACAGTGGTTAAGAAAGAGAATCATGCTAGGAAGCAGATGACTCCTTGTGGAATGGTAACAAGCACTATAAGTTACTGCAACAAGCACTGTATCTGTTTAGAGGAGTAAGAGATTGCTATCAGTTACACTGTTCAGGGAAGGTTTCATGGAAGTAGCAAGGCTGTAACTGATTAATTTAACAAATTGAGAACTGACTGTATATATCAAGGGCTGGGCATGGAATAGGAGAATGAAAACCTAGTCTACTAATGAACAGATAATCAGATAATTGCAAAAATAAAGCAATGACTGTTAACAATAGACACAAGTACAGGCTGATGTGATAAAGCCTAAGAGGGACTCCTGCTTTAGAGCAGGGAGGTCAAGGATGGTTTTCTAAAGGTGATGCTTGCTGTATGCCCTGAATTTTGATGGATGAGTAGGGTTCAAGTGCAAGGGAGGGAAACGTTTTGCAATGGTGATCAGTTTAGTGACAGAACACACCTTTTTTCAAGGAACATGAAATAGTTGGATGGCTGGAGCAAAGACTGAAATGCACAGAAAGAAGTTTCTAAGGCAAATAGGAAGGGTTTGACTATAAGAGGTCTTTTATAGATATTTAAGAATTTTAGATTTTTATCCTGAAGACAATGTGGAAGTTTAGACAGATTTTAAGCAGGTAAGTGACATGATTAAATCCACATTTTACAAAGATTTCTATCAAAAGTAATGGCGATGAAGGCATTGAAGATGAACTGATATGAAGGCAGCTAAGGGCAGAGAAATTAAAAGGCGGTTACTATTGTTCAGGAAAAATAAGAGAAGGTTCAAAAATAATAGCAGCAGTGATAATCGAAAGAGAAGGGTGGGCAAGGTTTGGGTAGCCAGAGAAAGAAGTTAAGTGGAAGCATTCCCTGAACAGTGAATAACTGTTTAGGGGAGGGAAGGGTGAGCAAATCAGTTTACCAGGAGTATATAGCATTTAAAAGAAGACTCAACAGTTAGTGATGAGGTTGAAAACACTGGTGGAGTCAGCCTGTGGCAAGGCTACTAAACAACAGACTAAACAATTAGGATTTTACATTTTCCCTAGCAATATTAGATTTATAAATAATTTTTTTATTGTGGCAAATATTTAAAAAATTATCATTTTAACCATTTTTAAGTGTACAGTTCACAATTCATGAGGAACTAAAGAGCCTCTTGATAAAAGAGAAAGAGGAGAGTGCAGAAGCTGGCTTAAAACTCAACATTCACAAAACGAAGACCATGGCATCTGGTCCTATCACTACATGGCAAATAGATGGGGAAACAATGGAAACAATGACAGACTTTATTTCCTTGGGCTCCAAAATCACTGCAGATGGTGACTGCAGCCATGAAATTAAAAGACGCTTGCTCCTTGGAATAAATGCTATGACCAACCTAGACAGCATATTAAAAAGCAGAGACATTCCTTTGCCGGCCAAGGTCCGTCTAGTTAAAGCTATGGTTTTTCCAGTAGTCATGAATGGAGTGAGAGTTGGATCGTAAAGAATACTCAGCACTGAAGAACTAATGCTTTCTATTTGTGGTGTTGGGGAAGACTCTTGAAAGTCCCTTGGACTGCAAGGATACCAAACACTCAATCCTAAAGGAAACTGGTCCTGAATATTCATTGGAAGGACTGATGCTGAAGCTGAAACTTCAATACTTTGGCCATCTGATGCGAAGAACTGACTCATTTGAAAAGACCCTGATGCTTGAAGGTGGGAGAAGGGGACGATAGAGGATGAGATGGTCGGATGGCATCATTGACTCGATGGACATGAGTTTGAACAAGCTCCAGGAGCTGGTAATGGACAGGGAAGCCTGGCATGCTGCAGTCCATGGAGTCCCAAAGAGTTGGACATGACTGAGCGACATAATGGAACTGAACTCACAATTCACACTGTTGTGTGACCATCAACACCACCTATCTCTAGAATCTTTTCGCCATTCCAAACTGAAATTCTTTACTCATTAAAAAATAATTTCACATTCTCCCCTGTCCCTCTTGCTCCTGGAAACTAACATTCTATTTTTCTGTCTCTAGGAGTTTGGCTACTCTAGGTACCTCATGTAAGTGGAAACACACAATAATCACCCCTTTGCATTCAGCTTGCTTCATCTGGCTAAATCACTTTAATCAACACTCTGGTTAATCAAAAGCTGGCTTCTAATTTGCAAAACACTTTTCATGCTGTATTTTACAAATGTCTTGATTTTCTTACTTGATCAAATCTTTCCCACTTATTGCTTACGGAACACTTCAGAAAATTACAAACTCAGAGTTCTTAACAATTTAGTCTACCATTGCGTCTGACATAAAAAGCTTTTTACTGATCTACTTTAAGTGTCTTTATATTGTGAATTATTTTAAATTCATTATAGTTTACAGGCAGTAAACATTTTGTAAAGTTCCACCTAGTACCTTAATGGAGATAAGTAACAGCGAATAGAACAACTGAGGCAGGAATCAAATTTATCTGACCACCCAGGAGAAATGAAGGTGATTTATTTAGGATGCTGATAGAAAGGCTCTCTCTTTTGATACTATGTCATTTCCCTATCTGGGGTTGAATCAGTTCTAAATGGACAGAATTGGTTGAATCAGTTCTAAATGGAGAGAATTAAAAACACAACAAACACTTCCCTTATTTCTAGCTAGGGGTTAAGTCTGAAAGTTTTGGATAATAACAAACTACTTGAGAACTAAGGGCTGGAGGAATCCCTAGGTCATCAGTATATCAATAGTGTTTTGCCATAAATCGAGTAATTTTGGACAAGACTTAACTAAGCCTCCGGAGGTCTCAGCGCGTTAGATGAGACCATCCCGTTCTTCCCAATCTTGTCCACAGCACAGCATATCCAGAATACAGTACTGCAGAACCCTGGGAAAAAACGGAGGAGGCAGCACAGCGCAGCACACCTGTAACCCCCTGATCGCCGGTGTCCCGACACATCCGAGCGGATGCTCTCAAGAAAGCGCTCCAGTAGCAGTGTCGTTCCAGCCGATGGGCCACACCGTCTGGTACAGAGTTCGAGCTGCTGAAGTTCCTGCTGATTCTGAAGTCAACGGCCTTTGCCTCCTAGGAAAGGAAGAGTCTTTATTCCTTAGGAAGACCAAAGCGTGGAAAAGCACAAGGCCCACAAACCAAGCAAATAAGCAAGACTCGTTACACTAGCCCTGCGTGCATTCCGAAAAAAAAAAAAAAAACCAAAAAAACAAAACAACTTACGTCTCTTCCCAGCAGGCTCCGGGAGTCACCGCGAGATTTCATCAATTCTCGCGAGATTTACCGGCAGCCATCTTCTTGGGGGTGCTGGGAGCCGGGAAGACCCCCCGAATCGTTCCCATTCAGCTGCCCTTCGTTTTCGCTTTCTTCACTTTTCCCTCTTCTGCGTTGCCAGCTAGCACCTGGTTTCAGGGCTGAGGGCAAGCCCGTGTTTAGGCGCGTGTCGCGCTCTGGTCCAGGAGGATTCGCTGGGGTGGAGGGAAGGGGGAGGGCCCGGGCAAACCGTTGCTGCCTCAGCCGGGGCCGTGGTCCGGGGAGGGGGGAGCTCTTGGCACCCCGTGGACTCGCGGCCTACGGCGGTCCCCGCGAAGCTGTTCGCCGATCCGGGCTCGCGGGAACCTGCCACCGGCGCCTCCCACCGCGGCCCACGCGGGCGGCGCGCGGAGTAGGGGGCGGGGGCAGCGGCGGCTATAGCGGCCGCGACCTGGGCGGGCGGAGGAGTGTGACGGGCCTCGGGGCCGCTGTGGATGGTTTCTAAAATGATCATTGAAAACTTCGAGGCACTCAAGTCCTGGCTCAGCAAGACTCTCGAGCCCATGTGAGTATTCGGGAGCTGTTTTACTTGCAGGGATGGAAGGGGGAGATAGGTGGACTCCCAGTTGCCTCAAGTGCCTGCCGTGGAGGCCGAAGCGGTGAAGTGAGGTCCCGGGCTCTGTGTTTTCGCCTCCTCCGCCACCTTCGTTCCCATGTTCAGAATACGCCTGAGAGCCTGAGCTGATCTTTACCTCATCGCTGAGTTGGTTTTTAAATCGATGGCTCTTCTCTTGTTTTCCCGTTATTTGTAGACCGACCCCAGCCTAAACACACAACTCGTTATTTGCTGAGGGCCCCCAGGTCGGTTTCTTTGGGCGAACTCGTGCATGATCTCCTGTTCACTAGACTGTTTTACTTCGCCTTTTTTTTTTTTTTTCTGAATGAAGTGAACAGCTCTTTTTAGGGATTTAGAACAGTTCTCGCCCTGCCCACTCATGTTTTACCTAAATACCGTCGAAAGAAAGGCCGTGTTTACCATGTGCTGTCTGGCTCTTAACTGATTGAAAATGTAACAGGTGCTAAGGTGCCCAGTAAAATTTCCCTTTCTCATCTCTGCACGTTTGTTCGCTTGGAGGAAGAAAATGCAGTCTAACCATATGGACTGTTTGGCAGTTTTAAGTAGAATCCTATAGGCGTACTGTGTGTGTGTGTGTGTGTGTGTTGGGGGGGGGTGGTTCGAAGTGCTGAAATGTCTTAGATTGGAAAAATTGAGTTTTAAGGATTTATCTTTTAATACATAAAAAATATATCATGAGCCAAGTGTTTTGATCAAAATTGATTGATTTACAATAATTTAAAGTGCAATGCAGAATATCTACTTATTTAATAGATTTATGAAACGCCTTCTATGTACTGTGGGACTCATTGGGGCTAGAATTTTTAAATTCCAAAATCCACAAGGCCTAAGAGAAAAGTAACTAAGCTAACTTCAGGTGGTAAAGAGTCATGACAGTAATACTAGAGGATCATGTAAAATAGTGACAACAAGGCCTCTCGGAGGAGGTGACAGTGGAGCAACACCTGGGGAGGAGAAAGAACTGTGTAAAAGTCAGGAAAGACAGTGTTCCTTCCAGAAGGAATGACAAGTGCAAAGGCCCTGTAGCGGAAATGATCATGGTTGGATGGGGAAGAGAAAGGCTTTTGTGGCTGCAGGAAATGTTGTGAAGGGGGAACAAAAGGAAAAGTTGTGAAGTTGGAGAAGTAGGAAGGGGCCAAATCATGTAGAATGTTCTAGGCTATAATCAAGAGCTAAGATTTCACTTAAAAGCTAATGGGAAGACATTAGATGATCTAAAGCAGGCAGAGATTGACTGTATTAAAACTCCGCCTACTTTGTGGAGATTACGGGATCAAGAATAGAAATAAGGGGACCATGCTGAAGGAAGTTGTAGGCCAAGCTGTAGATAGTTTGCATTAGAGTGAGAGTGGAGCCAAATATGTTTAATAAATAGATCTGGTGGGACTTGCTGCTGGATTGGATGTGAGAGATAAGGGAAAGGAAGATCAAGGGTGACTGATGACTAAGAAGTTAGTCTAAGCAACTGAATGTGTGTCAGTTGAGGAGGCTTGGAGAGAACAGTTTGAGGAGAGAAGGGTGGTTGATTTTAACCATTAAGTAGAAAGTGTTTGTTATACATCTAAGTGAGATGTGAAATAGGTAGTTGGGTATGCGTCTAGAACTCAGGCCAGGAGCGGAGATACTTGCAGTCATGCGGGTAGTATTCAAAGTCACCAGACTGGGAAGTTTCAGAAGAACGTGTAAAATAGGGAAAAGAAGAGGTTGGAAGAAAAGTGGGATATATGTCACTAATGAAAGAGATGTGTGACAAAAGAGGAAGGTTGTCGGCTTGGTGGGATACTACATAATGGATAAAATGGAGACAGAGGGGCCCTTACATCGGCAAGGTAGAAGTCATTGGTGAACTTGTTGAAAAGTTTCACTGAGTAGGATGGTGCAGATAGAAGCCCTGTTTCAGTGGGTTGGAGAGAGTGGGCAGCAGTAGAGTATAGTTGAGACCGTGGAGCCAGAATGGCTGCCTTTGAATTCTGCCTCCGCCACTCAACGGCTGTATGATATTGGGTAAGTAACTTAGCTCAGTGCCTCCGCTTCCTCGTGTCTGAGAGGGGGGAAATAATGAATATGTATTAAGAAAATCTTTGAGCACTGTCTGGTTTGTAATTAGCACTCAGTAAGTGTTCAGTTCAGTTCAGTTGCTCAGTCGTGTCCGACTCTTTGCAACCCCATGAATCGCAGCACGCCCGGCCTCCTGTCCATCACCAACTCCCGGAGTTCACTCAGACTCAAGTCCATCGAGTCCGTGATGCCAGTAAATGTTAGGTGAATGGAAAACGTAGAATGTTTTGCGTTAAAATAGCGTTCCCTTGTATAAGCCTTCAGTTCTCAAATTACTTAGTTTTATTACCATTTTTTCTTCTTATTGAAGAGAAGATTATTTATAGCTGATTAGTGTGTTTGCTTGTAATTTTTTTGTCGTTTTAATAAAGCATATTCAGGTATCATATAGCATACTCAGATGACTGTAGCCCTGCAGTCTTTACTGCTGGAATAAGGCACTACTTGTAGAACCTAGACAGTGGGAGGAGCTGGGATTGGTCCTTTTGTAATGTACACTGCTGTGGTAAAATTGAACACTTATCCAAGTTCCTGTCCCTTTAACTGCACTTAGGTGAATTCTTTTAGATGACTTTTAAAGCTGATTCCAGTTATTTAAGACCTATGGTTTCTAACCTTGGTTTTGTGTAACTTTAAGATGTGTTTGTTATCTAAAGAGACTTTTTCTTTTTTTTTTTTTTTTTGGCCAAATAGCACCTATTTGAGGCAGGACCTTATGAAGATAGAACTGTAAATTTGTATGGAACTTTTTACCTATTTGTGCTAGTAAAGTATCTCATGGTTTTGAACTTGCCTTGTAGTTTAAATGTTTTAATTCAGTAAATATTAATCTACCCTGTGCTAAGCAGTGTGCTAAGATATTGGTGAAACGGTGGGAAACATGACATGAAATGACCATCTTCATATCGTTTACCAGGGAAGACAGATGTTAAACAGGTAACTAAGACTGGTGAGCATGATGAATCCAGAATGCCATGAAAATATATGTCTGGAACGTCTGGAAAGACTTTTGTTGCCTGACAGTATTTGATCTCAACCAGGAAGGATGAGGAGTAGTTTGTTGGGGCAAAAGGATGGGAATGGAGAGTTGTAACAGCAAGATTTTTGAGGGCAGATTGTACGAAGACCCTAAAACGAAGGAGGGAAAGGTGAAAAAAAGAGCCAGGGGGGAGCACAGCGGCAGATAGCTCCTGAGACAGGAGCCAGATTGCATGAGACTGTTGAGTCATGTTAAGGATTTGGGATGTCATTGAAGGATAGTGGGAAGCCAGTGAAGGGTTTTGGGGTAGAAGAGTTTTCAGATGGACATTTGAGGGGGTGGGGTGGAGAGTCAACCTGGTTGCAGTTTCAGCATGAAATAAAAGTTGGTAAATCTGTATTTTATTTGATTATAAGGTCTATAGGTATATCAGGATTCAAAGTTTTCTTTTTCATAATTTATTGAAAATATGTGTTAAAATTATCATATTGAATTAACTTGATATTTTTGTTCTCCAAAACATTTGCTTAGTCATACATGCATATAATAAAATAACATAGATGTTGGTCTTTCCTGTATCATGGATTTATTTTTCATAATGTTAAGCCCTCTTTTGATGTTTTTTTTTTTATTTTTTAAACAAAAGTTTTTCTGCAGTATTTTAAAACTTTTTGTGTGTTTACGTATCACTAAATGTGATTTAATAAAATCATGGATTATTTTCAGTTTAAGGGAAACCTCAAGATCTAATCAAACCCCTTAGTTTTTCAGAAAATAAAATTGAGAGATAGACTTAATGACGTGCCCAAGTTTTGTTGAGCGTAGTAGTGAAGAGCAGAATGCCTCATTTTGTGCTGCTACTAGGTCGTGCTTTGGAGGTAGCGTTGTGTAGTGGAAAGAAAACATTTTTGTGTCCACATGGACCAGTGTTCAGATCTCTTAGCTCTGCCGCTTACTAAGTGAACAGGCAAGTGAACCTCCCTCTTCCTTGTTAGTATGATAGGAAGAATTATACCTGTTTCTGTAGGTGAAAGAATTAAATGAGACATATTTTAAGAGCCCAGCCTCTTCCCCCCCACTCTCAGGATATATATATGCAGTGAAAAAAAGCATTTACCCAAAGAGAATGTCCCAAAATACAAAGAGTACCTGCTCTGCAACCTGGGGAGCTCATTCTTAAAGCAAGCGTTATTTCAATTTGCTTAGATTTCTTTTCACTCACTTTGACCTTTTCTTCCTCTTTTATCTCTAACCAAATTTTTAACTTAAAGACAAATATAGTATTTAATGCCTAACTCTTTAGCAACAGTTACCAGGGGAAAACATATTAAATAAGTTATCTGCTCTCAAGTCCAAGGTATTTTAAAGCTATTTTATCTACTGCCGACAGCATAGAAAACAACAGATGAGATTACAACAGCTGTGACAAGTCAAATGAGTTTGATAAGGTTCACAGATGGCACAGTAATAAGGAAGATATAAGTACAACAGTTACACTGTATTGATCTTAAATACCAGTTTGATTAAACACAGGTTACATTGCTATTATTGCTACTGTTAACATTTGTATATATTGTTAAACCTTTGTATTACTTTCAGGTTCTATGAGGTAAATACTGTTAGCTCCATTTTGCAAGTGATGACACCTGATGTACTGAAGCATGAAGTTAAGATACTTGCCCAGAGTCACACATCTCTGCGTGTGACTGAACAGTGATTTAAACTCAAGCTTTTGACTCTGGAGCCTTGTTCTTAATTTACTACAACATAATGCAGTACATCCTTTCCTACTTGTCTATGTGTGTGCCTGTGTATGTGTACTTTTTTTTTACTATTAGATTTTTGTAGTAGTAGCTACAAAAAAGCTTTGTTCCTTTGTAAAGGAACAAAGTTCTTAGGCACTGTGGTTATCCGTGCTTTAGAGTCTAAGACAGAAACCTAGAGTTCTGTAGTCATTTCTCCTTTACCCACACTTACTGCTATACCTTTCTCACCACATTAAAATTTATTTTTGTTTTACAGGAAGAACTGAAAGGTGGTTTTTTTATTTCTGAATTTTATTTACTCTTCCCCTCCTTTGGTCTTTCATTTTCTGCAGACTCTTTTGGGTATAGTCAAGTCTCTCATTCCTTAAGCTCAGCAAAAAACAAAACAAAGAATTAAATCATACTTCTAGTCTTTTTCATGCTAGCTTTCTTTTCCTGTCACTGTTAAATCTTGACATAGTAGTCAGCCTTTAGTTTTTCGCTCATTTGTCCCTAACCATTTGCCTGGAGAATCCCAGGGATGGGGGAGCCTGGTGGGCTGCCGTCTATGGGGTCACACAGAGTCGGACACGACTGAAGTGACTTAGCAGCAGCAGTCCCCAACCATTTACTTCTTAATGCCGTACAATAGTTTCTTTATACTCAGGTTCACCTGAAATTGCCTACCCCAGTGTTACCATTGAGTTTGTTTATTAAATGTAAAGATGTATAGAAATTTTAGTTCTTTGACCTCTGTGTATGACATTAGACAGTGTTGATAGCTGCCTTTTTCTTCTTTAAACTTCTCATGACTTAGATCCCTAATATTTTGGTTTTCTTTCTTCACAAATTAGCCCTATCTCCTTAAGCTCTTGTTCCTGGCTTTGAATTGTATTTTTCTTTGTTCTGTTCCCATGACTCTTTTTTCTTAATCATTACCACTCCTGACCCTTTATTCACATTCATTCCTATGGATGGTTTCTATTGTAATATGTGCCAGTGGTTTTAAAAACTGTGTGTGTGTTGTAGTTGCTTTGAAAGTTTGATTTAAGACTCCCTTCCCCAGGGTATTGCATAGACATATTTGCATTTGAATTTTAGAGCTTTTTCAAGAGTACCTGTAAGCATTTATTTTTCTCATAGGTATGTCTAGGCTTAACTGCTTCAAAGTTTTATACTCTTAAACTCTGATTGCTAGCTCTGTGCCTGATCCTTTTCACCTGAACTTCAAACTGCTGTATGTTTCTGAAAATAAAATATTCACTTATTTCCGTTTCATTTTTCCAAATTATTTGGGCTTGAACTTTTTTTTTGGCTTCTCCTCCCTTCATTCCTTTCCCCCCCATTCAGTTAATCACTGGGTTCTGTCTCTTTCTTTTAATAATTCTTTCTAATGACAGTGGTCAGTAGGGAACCCTGCACTCCTTATCTAAACCACTGCAGTTTGTTTTCTAACAAACCTCCCTATCTCCAGTCTTTTTCTCGTTTGGAGTTCTTCTGGCCTGGATACCCAGCTTGTTCACTGTGTGGTCAAAATCTTCAACACTTCTAAATAATCAATTGCATACTTCTTAACTTGACTTTCAGAACTCTAATGTCTGTTTCAAATTATCTTTCCAGTTTATATATTCCTACTTTTTACGTAAGTCTTAATTTCAACAAAAGCTGAACTTTACATTCTGATTCTCTATCACATAGTTTATACTGTCCTTTCTCCCCCAACTTTATGTAGAAGGTAACATTTATTGAGTGCTTACTGTTTGCTAATGTTTGTGCATTCATTGTGTGTGAGCTGGGTTCTGTTATCCCAATTTTAAAGATGAAGAAATTGACTCTTAGGAAGTTTAAGTATATACTTCATTCATAGCTAATAAATGATAAGAGACAGGATTAATAACAAGACATTTCTATTCCAGAGTTTTGCTGTGTATTGTGATTAATGCCTTTCTTGGTTTCTTTTATATATGTTGAAATCAAAGGTCCATTGCAATTCCAGTTCATCCAGAAAGCCATTTATTTGTCCAGTTGATATCAGTGACTCTTCCATGAGTCTCCTCTCCTAGTGCCAGTTTGCATAGTTTTTTGACACTCATCATTTGCAGACTTGTTCAGTAGTTAATTCTTTTGTTTTGCTGTTCTTATTAGAGTCTAAGGTCCTTGAAAATCAACTCAAAATGTTAAGTGTTCTCCTGTATAGCACCCAGCACAATGCCTCGTGGGGGGTGTACACCTGGGTTTCAAATGCATTAGTTGAAATTTCTACTTTGTGCACCCATGATCTAAGAGAGAAGAGGCATTTGTATAAAACTGTTTTGGAAAAGCAGATATATGAGCACTTTGAAGATTTACTAATCTCTGGGTCTGTTTCACTTTATTTTTACCTTACAACAGTTTCAAATTAACTAAAAACTCTATGCTTTTTCTTTTTTTTTTTTTAAAGGGGGAAAGGACACTGAGAAAAACTAGCGTTTACTCATTAAAGTATGTGAATGCTGCTATATGCAAGATTGCTTAGCTCCATAGAGCTGCATAAAAAATTATGGGAATTCTAGTCTGATGAATTTTATAGCTGGTAAAAGAGTTTCTGTAATTAATTATTGGCTAAAATATTTTTCATGACTTTCTTACCACATTTTACTGCTGCAACCTTAGTTGACTTTTCCATCTGAGTGATGAATAGTTAAAATGCATTTAGCATTTTCTGTTTTAGCAATTCCTTTTTTTTGGCTTACAATGCTTTTAAATGAATAATTTTATATGTGTAAATCCAGGTGTAAGGATAGTATTAGTAACAAAATGGAAAAGAATATATTCCAGTGTTTGGTGTGTTTGTGTTGAGAATGACCAAAACTTGAGCTGAGTGTAGGCTTTTAGGAATTTTTCTTCCTCCTGCTTCTTTACTCCCCAGGAATGAGTGGATGGTAAATGCTTCCTGCTGGACTTTTTCACTACCTTCCTACTACTTTGTTTCTGTGGAAAAGTCTTTTTCAGTTTCAGTTCAGTTCGGTTCAGTCACTCAGTCGTGTCCGACTCTTTGTGACCCCATGAATCGCAGCACGCCAGGCCTCCCTGTCCATCACCAACTCCCAGAGTTCACTCAGACTCGCGTCCATCGAATCAGTGATGCCATCCAGCCATCTCATCCTCTGTCATCCCCTTCTCCTCCCACCCCCAATCCCTCCCAGCATCAGAGTCTTTTCCAGTGAGTCAACTCTTCGCATGAGGGGCCAAAGTACTGGAGTTTCAGCTTTAGCATCATTCCTTCCAAAGAAATCCCAGGGTTGATCTCCTTCAGAATGGACTGGTTGGATCTCCTTGCAGTCCAAGGGACTCTCAAGAGTCTTCTCCAACACCACAGTTCAAAGTCATCAATTCTCGGCGCTCAGCCTTCTTCACAGGCCAACTCTCACATCCATACATGACCACTGGTACAGGTGGTAATTTCTGAAATAGGTAAAAGTTTATTTTTAACTTGAGGTTATATTTAGTATTTTGTGTGTGTGTAAAAGATGTAGTAATTGGAGATATGTTACTCATTCATTCTTTCTGACATATTCTGCCTGTGTGTGTGTTCAGTCACCTGTACAAGTATGTTATATATATTTTTCTTTCTCCTTTTTTCTATAATCGGAGGTCATTCAATATAATACATAAGAGACACCCCCCCCCTTTTTCAGGTTGCATAGTATTTTAATGTAATGGGTATACCATAATTTATTTAACTATCGTTTATTGATTTGCTAAATAGATAGAACCATAGTGTATGTATTTATCATGTGGCAGTTTGTAATTAACATAAACAGATCAGTTGCATAAGTTTTGACAGTTACATATACCTATGTAATCACCATATAAAACAGGATCTGGAACTTTCTCTGGAAAATTCTCTTGTGCCTCTTTCTGAGTTTTTCCTTCTAACAAGATATCCACTCTTATGTTGGCATTATGAATATGACTGCTGTGAATATTTTTAATTAAGCTGTTGTGGAAATATTTTCTTTTGGGGGAGGGATAAATACCTAGAGAGATATTTGCTAGGTCATAGGGTAGCTGCATGTTTTCTATTATAAGAAACTTTAGAAATTGTTTCTAAAGTGGTTGAACTATTTCACATTGCTATCTGTGATTTGTGAGAGTTCCAGTTGCTTCGTATCCTCAGCATTATTTAGTATTGTTAAGTTTTTGGTTGTTGTTTTTAAACCTTTATAGTGAGTATAAAATGACATTTTACCTTTATTGGACTGACAGTATAATTCTCTTTATGGTTTTAATTTGCATTTTCCTGATGAGTAATACTATTGAGGACCTTTTCATGTGTTTATTGACTGTCACATCTTTTGTAAAGCGGCTGAAGTGAAGTGAAAGTCTCTCGGTCATGTCCAATTCTTTGCAGTCCCAGAACTGTATACGGTATAGTCCATGGAATTCTCCAGGCCAGAATACTGGAGTGGGTAGCCTTTCCCTTCTCCAGGGGGTCTAACTCAGGGATCAAACCCAGATCTCCTGCATTGCAGCCGGATTCTTAACTAGCTGAAACACAAGAGAAGCCTGTGGCTAAGATTTTTTTATTTTTAAAATTGGGCTATCTTATTGCCAGTTTCTAGAAGCTCTTTATTCATGTAGAATACATGTCCTACAGGTTTTTCCCCTACTCTGTGACTTGTGTGCAGTAGTTCCTCCTTGTCTGTGATTTTGCTTTCTGTGGTTTCAGTTACCTATGATGAGCTATGGTTTAAAAATATTAGATGGAAAATTTCAGAAACTAACAATTTATAAGTTCTAAATTGCATGCTCTTATGAGTAACATGATGAAATCTCGCATTGTCCTGCCCAAGATGTGAATCATTCCTTTGGCCAGCATATCCCACCCGTTTGTCACTTAGTAACTCTCCTGGTTATCAGCTTTGCTCTCGTGATACTGCAGTGCTTGTGTTCAAGTAACTCTTACTTTGCTTAATTATTACTGTAGCACTCAAGATTAGTGATAGGCAGTTTGAATATATCAAAGAGAAGCCATAAAGTGCTTCCTTTAAACAAAAAGGTGGAAATTCTCAACTTAATAAGGAAAGGAAAAATTCGGTACTGAAGTTGCTGAGATTTATAGTACGAATGAATCTTCTGTCTCTGAAATTGTGAAAAAGGAGAAAAATTCTTTCTAGTTTTGCTGTCACACTTCAAAGTGCAAAAGTTTTGACAGCTGTGTGGTAAGTACCTAAGATGGAAAAGGCCTTCAATTTGTACAATAACGTATTTTGAAAGGAGAAGAGAGAAAGCGACACTACACTAACATCAATTTTATTACAGTATATGGTTATAATTCTATTTTATTATTGTTAATCTCTTACTGTGCCTAATTTATATACCTAATTTGGTCATAGGTATGTGTGTATAAGTAGCAGGTAAAAAATCTGCCTGCAATGCATGAGACGCACAGGAGACCTGGGTTCCATCCCTGGGTGGGGAAGCTCCCCTGGAAAAGGAAATGGCAACCACTCCGGTATTCTTGGGTTTCCCAGGTGGTGCTAGTGGTAAAGAACCCACCTGCCAATGCAGGACACAGATGTGGGTGTGATCCCTGGGTCGGGAAGATGCTCTAGAGGATTGCATGGCAGCCCACTCCAGTATTCTTGCCTGGAGAATCCCATGGACAGAGGAGCCTGGTGGGCTTCAGTCCCTAGGGTCCCAGAGTTGTACACAACTGAAGAGACTTGGCACACACACATCCCTGTATGGGAAAAAACTTAGTGTATAGTAGGGTGTGTCTGTGGTTTCAAGCATCCACTGGGTGTCTTGAAATGTATTTCCACCGTGGATAAGGTGTGCATGCAGTTGCTCAGTCATGTCTGACTCGTGAGCTCGTGGACTCTAGCCCCCGAGGCTCCTCTGTCCGGGGAATTTTCCAGGCAAGAATACTGGAGTGGGTTGCCATTTCCTTCTTCAGGGGTCTTCCCAAGCCAGGGTTTGAACCCATATCTCCTGCAGTGCAGGTGGATTCTTTACTACTGAGCCACCTGGGAAGCCCTGTGGATAAGGGGGGACTCAGTTCAGTTCAATTCAGTCACTCAGTCGTGTCTGAGTCTTTGCGACCCCATGAATCGCAGCACGCCAGGCCTCCCTGTTCATCACCATCTCTCGCAGTTCACTCAGACTCAACTATATAATAATGTCATTTTGTGGGCAGAAATTTTTAAGTCCAGTTTATTTTTGTTTTATGGTTATGTCTAACCAGTCTTTGTCTCATCCAAGATCATAAAGACATTATATGTTCTTGGTAGGTTTAGGTCATTCATCTCAAATGAATTTTTTAAAAAAGGCATATAGAGGCATTCAGACAAGCCACCTGTTCTTACTTGGCCCTGTAATAATTGTTTCTCTGCTCCAAATTCTGACATTTAGGCTTGTTTGGCCTACCTGTGTGTCCATCAGGCACACAAACTTGTGTTTATTAACAGTTTTGGCAAGCCAGCCCAGTAGTCTGTTTCAGTGGCAGATTGACTCTGCCCAGGAGCAGCCTCTTCCCCGAGTCCCCAGCACCTGCCAGAGCTCATGTCGCACTGGGGAACTCAGGAGGACTCTCCCTGACAGGGACTGGCTGCCCCGGCTCAAGGCTGTTTGGAGTCAAGAAACGAAAAACCAGAAATGCATATGGAATGAGGTAGGGCCAGTGGCTCTTTTATATATATATATATTTTTAAAATAAGTATATTGTTAATTTTTCCATAAATGGTCCCTAAAAAAAGACTTTCCTATTGGATGACTTGGCTTGTCGTTTGATAATTAACTGTACTTATAAGTCTGTTTCTGAACTCTGTCTTGGTCAACTGACATTTGACATGTTGGTTGATAATTAACTGTGTATATGAGTCTATTTCTGGACTCTATCTTGGTCCAGTGATATGTATTTATTCTGATGCTTATACCACACTGTCTAAATAACTTTATAATTTTTGAAATCAGGTTACGTAAATCCTCCTAGTTTGTCCTTTTGAAAAATTGTCTGGGTTATGCTGGATTCATTTCCCTATAAAGGTGAGAGTCAGTGTTTCAGTTTCTANACTTAGTAACTCTCCTGGTTATCAGCTTTGCTCTCGTGATACTGCAGTGCTTGTGTTCAAGTAACTCTTACTTTGCTTAATTATTACTGTAGCACTCAAGATTAGTGATAGGCAGTTTGAATATATCAAAGAGAAGCCATAAAGTGCTTCCTTTAAACAAAAAGGTGGAAATTCTCAACTTAATAAGGAAAGGAAAAATTCGGTACTGAAGTTGCTGAGATTTATAGTACGAATGAATCTTCTGTCTCTGAAATTGTGAAAAAGGAGAAAAATTCTTTCTAGTTTTGCTGTCACACTTCAAAGTGCAAAAGTTTTGACAGCTGTGTGGTAAGTACCTAAGATGGAAAAGGCCTTCAATTTGTACAATAACGTATTTTGAAAGGAGAAGAGAGAAAGCGACACTACACTAACATCAATTTTATTACAGTATATGGTTATAATTCTATTTTATTATTGTTAATCTCTTACTGTGCCTAATTTATATACCTAATTTGGTCATAGGTATGTGTGTATAAGTAGCAGGTAAAAAATCTGCCTGCAATGCATGAGACGCACAGGAGACCTGGGTTCCATCCCTGGGTGGGGAAGCTCCCCTGGAAAAGGAAATGGCAACCACTCCGGTATTCTTGGGTTTCCCAGGTGGTGCTAGTGGTAAAGAACCCACCTGCCAATGCAGGACACAGATGTGGGTGTGATCCCTGGGTCGGGAAGATGCTCTAGAGGATTGCATGGCAGCCCACTCCAGTATTCTTGCCTGGAGAATCCCATGGACAGAGGAGCCTGGTGGGCTTCAGTCCCTAGGGTCCCAGAGTTGTACACAACTGAAGAGACTTGGCACACACACATCCCTGTATGGGAAAAAACTTAGTGTATAGTAGGGTGTGTCTGTGGTTTCAAGCATCCACTGGGTGTCTTGAAATGTATTTCCACCGTGGATAAGGTGTGCATGCAGTTGCTCAGTCATGTCTGACTCGTGAGCTCGTGGACTCTAGCCCCCGAGGCTCCTCTGTCCGGGGAATTTTCCAGGCAAGAATACTGGAGTGGGTTGCCATTTCCTTCTTCAGGGGTCTTCCCAAGCCAGGGTTTGAACCCATATCTCCTGCAGTGCAGGTGGATTCTTTACTACTGAGCCACCTGGGAAGCCCTGTGGATAAGGGGGGACTCAGTTCAGTTCAATTCAGTCACTCAGTCGTGTCTGAGTCTTTGCGACCCCATGAATCGCAGCACGCCAGGCCTCCCTGTTCATCACCATCTCTCGCAGTTCACTCAGACTCAACTATATAATAATGTCATTTTGTGGGCAGAAATTTTTAAGTCCAGTTTATTTTTGTTTTATGGTTATGTCTAACCAGTCTTTGTCTCATCCAAGATCATAAAGACATTATATGTTCTTGGTAGGTTTAGGTCATTCATCTCAAATGAATTTTTTAAAAAAGGCATATAGAGGCATTCAGACAAGCCACCTGTTCTTACTTGGCCCTGTAATAATTGTTTCTCTGCTCCAAATTCTGACATTTAGGCTTGTTTGGCCTACCTGTGTGTCCATCAGGCACACAAACTTGTGTTTATTAACAGTTTTGGCAAGCCAGCCCAGTAGTCTGTTTCAGTGGCAGATTGACTCTGCCCAGGAGCAGCCTCTTCCCCGAGTCCCCAGCACCTGCCAGAGCTCATGTCGCACTGGGGAACTCAGGAGGACTCTCCCTGACAGGGACTGGCTGCCCCGGCTCAAGGCTGTTTGGAGTCAAGAAACGAAAAACCAGAAATGCATATGGAATGAGGTAGGGCCAGTGGCTCTTTTATATATATATATATTTTTAAAATAAGTATATTGTTAATTTTTCCATAAATGGTCCCTAAAAAAAGACTTTCCTATTGGATGACTTGGCTTGTCGTTTGATAATTAACTGTACTTATAAGTCTGTTTCTGAACTCTGTCTTGGTCAACTGACATTTGACATGTTGGTTGATAATTAACTGTGTATATGAGTCTATTTCTGGACTCTATCTTGGTCCAGTGATATGTATTTATTCTGATGCTTATACCACACTGTCTAAATAACTTTATAATTTTTGAAATCAGGTTACGTAAATCCTCCTAGTTTGTCCTTTTGAAAAATTGTCTGGGTTATGCTGGATTCATTTCCCTATAAAGGTGAGAGTCAGTGTTTCAGTTTCTATGAGAAGGTCTGTGTTGATTGTTGATAGGGATTGAGTTGAATGTAGAGATCAATTTTAGAAGAAAGAGGATCATTTTTCAAATTTTATTATTTATAGAAATATGATTGATATTTACATATTGACCTTGTATTTTGCAACTAAGTACCCTTATTATTCACAGTAGCTATTTTATAGATCCTTTGGAATTTATCAGTCATGTTATCTTTGATAGTTTTACTTTCTGATTTTTTAAAAAATTTTCATTTCTTATTGTATAAGTTAGGAACAACAGTGCAAGTTAAGTTGAAGTGCCCTAAGAGTTGACATCCTTGTTTTGTCCAAGTCTTAGGGGAAAGAGACCTAGTGTTTAAGTATTAACTGATGTTAGTGCTAGATTTTTTTAATAATTGCCTTTTACCAGATTGAGGAAATTCTCTTCTATTCTTAATTTGCAGAGTGATTTGTCATGAAAAGGTAAAGAATTGTCAAATTCTTTGTCTACATTTATTGAAATGATCACGTGCTTTTCTTTTTCTGTTAATATTATACGTTACCTGGATTGGTTTTCAAATGTTAAGCCAACCTTGCATTTCTGAGATAAACCCTGTCTGTTTATCCTTTTTATGCATATTAATGGATTTGATTTGCTAATATTTTGTTAAGAAGTTTTGCTTCTGTTTATGAGGGCTGTGTGTATTTTATTTTTTTCTATAAAATGTTAGCTTCACTGATGAAGCCATCTGGGAATGAAGATTTTGTTGTGAAATGGATCTTTTATTACAAAGTCAGTTTGTTTAATAGGTATAGGTCTATTTAGGTATTCTGTTTCTTCTTGTGTTACTTTTGGTAATTTATGTTTTTCAACGATTTTTCTCTTAAGTTGCTAGATTTATTGACACAGAGTTGTTTGCACTGTTGCCTTATCATTCATATAATGACTATAGAATCTATTTGATGCTTCCCCTCTTTTAAAAATTATACCTGATTATGGTAATATTACTTTTTTCTTGACCAGTTTTGTTAATAGTTTATCAATTTTAGTCATCTTTTACCAAGAACAGTATTAGCTTTGATTGTTTTCTATTTTGATATTATATTTTTATCATTTCCTTCTTCTGCTTAGACTTTAATTTGCTGGCTTTTCCTTCTTTCTTCAGAGGAAAGCTTAGGCCATTGGTTTTATATTTTTCTTGTAGTTTCAAAAACTAGGGCCTGGAGGTAAAGCACAGGCAGGTATCCAGAATCTTGTTAATGCTGATTCCAGTTCTTACAAAAGGCAAGATCCTGCTAGTGATAAAAAATTTTTTTTTAAAAAACCAGCAATGTTGGACTATAACGTATCAGGTACTTCAAAACGTTGGTCACTGAACATCATGGCCACAAACCTTTAAAAACTGCTTCCATTTTATATAATTTGAGGTGTTGCATGGGAGTTCTAAATTGATCCATCATGATGTGAAATTCACTATGTGATTCAAATGTAACAGTGCAAAATTGAATATAGAGGCATGCATAATCTTTCTCTTAGAAATCTAGAGGGGTTGTAATTTCAAATATTGTGCAATTAGATTAATCATATGGCAACAGTTAAAAAAAAAAAAAAAAAAAAAGATGATCCTGATCATGCCGTCAAAAACTCTAGAAGCCAGTGGTGAACTGAATCAAACTAAGTTTCTTACAAAGCCCAAGCCATATCAGTTACAGAACAGTTGACTCCACTCTAATGTCCTAGCAAAAGAAAGGACATACCCTTTACTGAAGATAAATCTTACTTACTTCAGTCTCTACCTCAGTGTTCTTTTACGCAAAATTTTCAGCTTACTGTAATAGCAAGGAACGTAAAATAGTAAGAAAGTAAGATTCACTTGAGAAGAAATAGTCAGTGGAGAGATGACTCAAGTATTAGACTTATTAGACAAAAACTTTAACTGATGAAAATGCTGAAGAATTTGTTTAAGCATTTGGACAACATACATAAAGATAAGGGGAGCTTCAGTTAATACACAGAAGCTATTCAGGAGAATTTAATGGAGAAATATAGAAATGAAAAGTATAGCAGAAATAAGCAGACTGGACACCATAAGAAAAAAAAACAGCAGTGAACCTGAATGTAGGAAAATAGAAAATATCCAAATCAAAGGGACAAAGGTAATTTTAAAGATATATCTGAGATCTGTAAGACAGTATTAAGCAGCCTAAAATACAAGTTACTGGAATTCCTGGGAAAAGGGAAGAAAAATGAAGCAGAAAAAATGTTTGAAGACGTAACAACCAAGGACTTTCCAAAAATGGGTGAAAGACATTAAAACATAAATCCAAATTGGCAAAATCAGTCAGGATAAAATATGCATGTATGCGCGAAAATATGCATGTGTGTGTGTGCGTCTGCGTGCACACGCACACACAGCTGTGAGCATTTCATGGTTACACACTGCTGACCAAATAAAAAGACTTTTAAAAGTAGTCAAAGAGAGAAAAAAGATACTTTACATATAGGAAAATAAAGACTCAAATAGTGGCTAATTGCTTATCATCATCGATGAGGGACCGTGGCAATCGTATTATAAAACAACGAAGTGTATACACACTCAACACTTACCAGCTAAAACCACAAGAGTAGTTGTGGAAGTAGGCAAGGAAAATTAGAAGAGATCTGCCAGGGCACTCCCAGCTTTCAGTTAGCAAAGTCTAGGAGAAGAATAGGAGGGCTGAGCAAACTCCTTTTAGGATTCCAGGTCTTCCAGAGAATTGGTTGGTTACCCTACCAAAAAAAAAAAAAAAAAAGCAAGAAAACAGCTGCCCTGCTTATATTCTTATCAATTTGCTGTTGCTTACTGGCAGTTTAAAAATTGATATGGAAAAACATTTATAAAAATCTTCAGTTATAAATAAAAAACATAAAAAATAAACTGTCAGTGTGACCCTGGTTATTTTTATACTATTTGATGATGGCTATAGTACTTGGAACCCACTCCAATACTCTTGCCTGGAAAATCCCATTGATGGAGGAGCCTGGTAGGCTGCAGTCCATGGGGTCGTGAAGAGTTGGACACTACTGAGCGACTTCACTTTTCACTTTCATGCATTGGAGAAGGAAATGGCAACCCACTCCAGTGTTCTTGCCTGGAGAATCCCAGGGATGGGGGAGCCTGGTGGGCTGCCGTCTCTGGGGTCGCACAGAGTCGGACACGACTGAAGCGACTTAGCAGCAGCAGCAGCAGCATAGTACTTACTTTACATTTTCAAAAAAGTTTTTTATAATAACAGATTGTGAAAGAGAGAGATCTCATTTTGAAGACTTTCATAAATGTGTACTTAGCAGTCTGTGAAGTATTTCAAGCACTTTTCTCAAATTGGATTGTGTTAAAGTTTTGAAATTTCTGAAGACGTTGAGTGCCCCAAATTGGAAGAGCAGTTCTATGAGGAATTACGACTCTTCATTATGCTTAGGAAGAGGTTTTTGACTCCAGCTAGCCTTTGTTGGTTTCAAATTAAGAAGGGATGAATTATGCCATACCAAAGTGTATGGACATTTTGGGGACTAGGTTATAGGATACTGGGAGGGTTAGTTAAAGTAATGGAGTAATTGGTCAGATCTTCTTTTAAGAGTGAAACTATGATGTTTAGAGATTTGATTAAGTTGTAACATTTTGGAGACAAGAAAGACTAAATAGCAGTTTTTTAGTCTAGTTTTAAGAGTGAGTTGTAAAATGTCTAAATTTGGACTTGGGCAGAAGGTAGGAAGATAGAAGTACTATTCTTTGAACACACGTACTGGATGTAATGAGGGCCGTCTCAGCAGTCAGGGTATGGAAGGAAAAGCAGCCAGGAAGGACTTGTCAAAATGCTTGTGGACGTTTTTTTGTTGACCTTTCTGAGATCCATGACAGCTCTGAACTTGTTGGTACACTTTTATATTTGCTATAATTGGGTTTGATCTTAACTGAAAATTGTTTTGTGTGTGTTTTGATTGATATACCCCTAATTAAGAATACTGTTGCTTATTGTGATAATTAGTACACTTCTTCACCAGTGTAATTGGTTCTAGGGAAAAGATAGACTTTGTTATCTAGTCTGAAACAGACAAGTACACCAATAGTAACATTTTAACAGTGATACAAATATGTACAGATCTTGTTTCCTGGGAATTGGGGGGGGTGTGGAATATGTAAAATGTTTCTATTTAGTTATTCTTTATCTTTCCCAAAGGCTCAAACCTTGCTCACCAGTGTTCAGAAGAGGGAGTTCTGTGGCTTTTGAAAAAGATCTAGAGGAACCATTTTGGTTTTTTTTTTTCAAAATTTTTTTCAGATTGCATACTGAATTGTTTAAAATTCAGTTAAAGTAGGGGAGGGAGTGCAATGATGGTGAAAGCTTTTGTATCTTATTCCTAAAAAAATGACCCAGTTGGTCAGGTTATATGGTTCAGTGCCTTTGTTTTAAAAATGAGAAAGCAGAAGCCTAGAGAAAATACTAACCCAGGATTGTGAAATAAATGAATAAAGTAAGATAACACTAGAAATCAGAAAACCTCTGGGTTTTTGGAGTTCAGTGCTTTTCAATACCACACTGCTTCAAAAAAAAACCTGACAGTTTGGCTTAAAAGAGAACATAGATTTGAAAGGGAATAGTACTTAAAATATAGTAACTAAATTTCAACATCTTTTCAAAGAGAGTGGTGATAATAGGCATCTTATAATTTCACATTTTTAATCTGTTTTTTTCATTAGTAGTGCATTTGCTTTGGTGTTTGCAGGTTAATGCTCTCTCATTTGTAATCATATTTATTTGTAATTATTTCTAATTTGGCAGAGCAGCTCTTCTCTCAGATAAGGAAACTGAAGCTTAGTTTTTTAGCTGTGAGATCTGTGAGGCGGAAAGTATCCCCTTTTTAATGAAAAAAACTTCAGCGTGATTTGATAGCAATATTAGAAAACTGTTGTGGCAATATTAGAAAAAACCTAGAAGTCTATCATAAGCTACACAGTATTAGCCAGACTTTTTTTTTTTTTTTTTTTACATATGAGGGAGCAGGTAATAAGAATTTAATTGAAAATAGAATGACAGAATTAGGTTTTTCAGATTTCTAGTCTTAGTGCTATTTCTTTTGGATAATTCTGCCCCTTCTTAGTCAAGGGAGAAAATGTTCCTTAGCCTCTGCTGGTAACTGAAGGGGTGAAATGCTTCAGATCTGTTTTGTAACCAGGTGAATGGGACCCCACATATAAGTAACTGAAGAAGTAGACTTTGGAAGCCAGAGCCCTTTTCCAGCAGATTTGATTCTTCCTCAGCTGTGAATTGAAATGTAAAACATTTAAGATAATAATGAAGTTGTCTTGAGGGCTGCCATATCAGCATTTCACCTGCAGTCTGCTGCTCCTTTGAGAGAGAATTCTGTAACATGATTGTGTAACCATACCTGTGTATGCTTAATTTGCTATTTGGGCTACTGCTTTTTGCACTGAGCAGTATGAAGTCTGACTCCTGGGGAGTTTGAAGACTGTCTTTGAATCAGACACTTAATACTTGATGAGTAACTTCTAAAGCAGTGATTCTCAACTCTGTGACTCCTGGGATTTCCTGGGAGACCCTTTCGTGAAGTCTATGAGGTCTCCACTTTTCCAATTGTATACTAGTTGAGGAGGTATTTTCTTCATATATGTCAACCAAAACAGCGTATTAAGACAAGTTAAATGTAAAAGATGAAAGAACTTGTCTATTATTTAAGCCAGGCATCAATGGTATTTGTCCAAAAAAAAGAAACATTATAAGTTTTACCAAAGTTTTATTTTCTTGTGGGAATATAACTGTATTCATAAAAAGTATAGGGTACAGATTTCCCCTGATTTCTGAAAACAGAGCGTTCCTGTGAAACTTTTCCTAAGCCAAAATGTCATGAAGTGAAGAAGTCATTACTTCAGGACACATCTTGTTAATGGGTGCACAAAATAAGTTGGGATAAAGCATAGCTGCTCACAGACACAGTTCAGAGCTATGGTGGCCTGATGCTGAGATGCCTGGTGTAGTTCCTGGGAAAGGATCTTAGCAGTGCCACTCTGTCTGCTCGTGATAATACCTACTTCTCTTCAACTTGCTGCAAAACAAATGCTAGAGACTTTCAGCTTTTCATCTTTTCTCATAAAAGTGAAAATCCTTTCCAAATTTCTTGTGGTTATTAGTTAGCAGTATAGCTCTTCTGTAAAAGTCACAAAGTGACATAAAGCAAATTTTCAAAAAGCAGGGGATATGTGTGTTAATTTCAGGTTATTCAATTAGTCATTGAGCTCCATGCAGCCCTGCCCTGCAGTGGGGATATAGCTCAAATTAGAGAAGGTCAGTCATTTCCCAGAACCAATATGATGATGCTGTTGGAGAGGGGAGTCTGCTCTTGCTGTCGGAAGAATATAAGTTCAGAACTGCTCAGGGCCATTTTTGTTGCCACATGGAGAACGCTTGCCTCAAAATGAAGAAAATTCAAAGGAAAGCAGAATGGAAAGGGAAGGTCCTGGTAACAGCATTTGAACTCCTGGATCTAGCTGTGCCTACATTTGGACTTCCCTCTTATTTATATCCATAAGTTCCTCCTCTGGTTTACTCTTCCTGCCTCCTCCCAAGTGTTCATGTTAAATTGTAATGGGTTTATTTAGTTATTTTAAGCTAAATAGTGTAGAATTTTTTTCAGTTTTAAATTTTATTATAAATAATGGCATATAGAATCATTTAAAATAAAAGTTCTTCTGGGTTCTCTCTAATTTGTAAAGTGTAAAAGGATTCTGAGACCAAAAGTTTGAGGACCACTGCTCTCAAGGTAAGGAGGCATTCCTGCCATTTCTTGAGGGTAATACAAAAGAATGAAGGAACTAACTAAATAGTTTTCAGCATTAAATTGCATGTTTTGTGATAAGTTTTTACCAGTGATGATAAGTGGTACGTGTGATGGTCATTGATAGATCATGTTTAGATATGCTTGCCGTGATGTTCATTTTATTTTGTAAAATGAAGTGGGCATGTAATAATTCTAAATGAGTACCTTTCCTGTAACTAATTACTGCATACAAATAATCTATTTTCCCTCTTTATTTGAATTGGATGAAGCTGTATACTAAATTATGGTAATCGAATTTTTCAATGTATATAGTCTGTTGCAGTGGAATTTGGGTTTTTAAAAGAGTAATTCGAAGTACAGAATATAGTTGCATGACTTTGATGCAAATTAGATATTTTTCTTGAATATAAAGTGAAAATTTGGTAGGAACAGACGTGGGTGTATATCCGTGTTCTAAAGTTACTGAGTTAACATATTTAAATTTAATTTTTAATTCCCACTGCCACCTCCAGTTCCTCCTTCTCAAGATTACTGAAAATGGAAGCTTGGGTTACATTTCATCAGTTATCTTCCACTGAATTTCTAAAGCCTCCAAGAAGCTTGAAGAAAACGAAACCAACTACTCTTTGAAATATTGTACTGCAGTACAATATTTTTTCACTATACTGTCTCATTACTATTTTGAAAGTATTAAAAAATGAAAGCTAATATGATGATGTTGGGATTAATTAGAACCTTGATATTAGCGTTCTTTATTTTTTAAAATGTGTAGTTGATTTACAGTGTTGTGTGTTGTGCCAGTCTCTGCTGTATAGCAAAGTGACTGTTGATTCATGTTTTTTGAAGTCTTTCTTAAGAAAATAAAGTTCTTTGGGGAGACTTTATTAAAAATTTGATCTTCCGCGTTGCTTTGGCTTTTCTAGCTTATTTAGTGCATGCGCTCCCCTGCCCAGATACAGCTGGAGGAGAATGAGCCTCTTAGATGTTCACCCCATGCTCTTCAGGGGCATTATTTGCATCCTTAACAGAGTATATTCAGAGATTGCTGAAGTTTTATTTGTGTGCCTTTAAAATCATTGATTTGAATGACTTCATAGTGATCTGATGTTAATTTTAAATCCTTACAAAAGTGAGAGATCCAAATGTTTGTGAATGCTCACTTTGCTCCATCCCACTGGACTCCTGTCCACTGTGTGTCAAGTAGATGCCCACCACCTGAGGTCTTTTCTATTGGGTTCCTTCTATTTTCTAGAAGAAGGATCTTTTTCTAGAAAGCCAAAAAAGCTTGCTTGTACTATATTCTGTTCCCTATCTAACTTCAGATCCCCGTTTAAATATCCTTTCCTGGTAATCTTACCTAGGATCTACTCATTCATTCCCTCTCCTTCCCTTTTCTTTCTCTTTTTCCCCTTCACTCTTTTTCTGTACTTTATTCCCTTATTGTTGTTTAGTCACTAAGTTGTGTCTGACTCTTTGCTACCCCATGGACTATGCTGCCAGGCCTCTCTGTCCATGTTTGCTACCCCATGGACTATGCTGCCAGGCCTCTCTGTCCATGGGATTTTCCAGGCTGAAATACTGAAATGAGTTGCCATATCCTTTTCCTGCATTGGCAGGTGGATTCTTTACCTCTGAGCTAGCAGGGAAGCCCTGTATTCCCTTACTTTGCATTTTTTCTCTTTAGAACTCTTGTCTACTTGAGAATGCCTTGTATGTATGTATGGTCTGTGTCCTCCCTACATCTCCAGTGAAATAAATTCTGTAAGGCTAGGGACTTTCTGGTTTTCAAATTTGTATCCCCAGGATTCTAGAACAGTACCTGACATTTTAGGTGCTTATTAAATATTTTTGAAAGGTGAATGTGCTGTTAGAAGATAATTGATAAACTAAAGTTTTATTCTCAGAACTTGATGAAAATGGAAAAGAAAGGGCCTTGACAAGTGAGCTAATAATCTAGTGAAATTTGTATGTGTATTCTCTTTTTCTTTCAGTATTGTCTCAGGTACTGCGTTAGGTGCAGATATACGAATAGGAAGTTGTATTTTTGGATTTTGATATATTTTTGATGAAACTATATTTTATAGTTTATGTTTTATCTATAGTGTAGTATAAAGTTGCTACTCATTATTAGAGATTTCTGTATTATCTTTTTATATATCTACACAATACCCCATGAACAAATTAAACCTAAGGATTACACTCTTTGAGGTTTGTGAGGGATTTACTGTCTAATTTAGTGCTTGTCTGCCAGGGGCTGTTGAACTTATGCTTGAAACCTTTCTAATGATAGAGAATTCACTTTCTTTCAAGCAGTTTATTCAGCCTTTGGGAGGCCTTTGATTATTAAAAAATTCCATCTCTATTTTAAACCAGAATCTCTTGCTTCCACTTACTGGTTCTAATTATATCCCATGGAGGATGTATTGAATAAAGGTGATCCTTCTTGTGGTAGCCCTTCAATTATTTGAAAACCTACCAAGTGCACTCTGACATTTCTGTTTTCCAGGCCAAGAATCTCTAGCAAGCTATCTGATGATGATACACATTTCCATTCTGGTCAGTTTCTAAGAATGTTTAGGTTTGTTTATACGTTTATGAAAGGTGGAGCCTAGAAGAGAAAGCAGAGGCCTCCCTGCTGCACACGAGAGCCACACTGTTTCCTCTTGAGGTCTCAATTCACAGTTTTGTAGCATCTTGATGATCCGTTTTCCTTCCTTTCACACGTTATGTCATTTGGCTTTTATCATTTAAAATGTGTGGTTGCTTCCCCTTCATCTCACACTCCTCGGTGCTATTTTGTAGTTTCTTGTTTTGCGTTTTACCTGCTCCCCTCCCCTTCTCCCCTCCCTGACTCCCTTCCCCACAACAGACACACAGAAGGGTAATTGAAGTTGGTCAAAAGTATACTTTATTGGCAGATTATGTTTATGCTGGTCTTCAGTTCAGTCCAGTCGCTCAGTCGTGTCCGACTCTTTAAGACCCCGTGAATCGCATCCCGCCAGGCCTCCCTGTCCATTACCAACTCCCGGAGTTCACTCAGACTTAGGTCCATTGAGTCGGTGATGCCATCCAGCCATCTCATCCTCTGTCATCCCCTTCTCCTCCTGCCCCCAGTCCCTTCCAGCATCAGAGTCTTTTCCAGTGAGTCAATTCTTCGCATCAGGTGGCCAAAGTACTGGAGTTTCAGCTTTAGAATCAGTCCTTCCAAAGAAATCCCAGGACTGATCTCCTTCAGAATGGATTGGTTGGATCTCCTTGCAGTCCAAGGGACTCTCAAGAGTCTTCTCCAACATCACAGTTCAAAAGCATTAATTCTTCGGCGCTCAGCTTTCCTCACAGGCCAACTCTTACATCCATACATGACCACTGGAAAAACATAGCCTTGACTAGACAGACCTTTGTTGGCAAAGTAATGTCTCTGCTTTTCAATATGCTATCTAGGTTGGTCATAACTTTTCTTCCAAGAGTAAGCGTCTTTTCATTTCATGGCTGCAGTCACCATCTGCAGTGATTTTGGAGCCCAAAAAAATAAAGTCTGACACTGTTTCCACTGTTTCCCCATCTATTTCCCATGAATGATGGGACCGGATGCCATGATCTTCGTTTTCTGAATGTTGAGCTTTAAGCCAACTTTTTCACTCTCCTCTTTCACTTTTCTCAAGAGGCTTTTTAGTTCCTCCTCACTTTCTGCCATAAGGATGGTGTCATCAGCATATCTGAGGTTATTGATATTTCTCCCGACAATCTTGATTCCAGCTTGGAATCAAGCTGGTCTTAGAAGTACTTAAAAAACTTCGTGGAAATTAAGCTTGTTTTCTAAGTAGAAATGAATTTTACCAGTTTCAGTATTGTTGCTTTGTCCTTAACATTTAAAAAATGTGATTCTTTTTTTCTCTTTCCTTGATCTAAACTGTTTTAGCCCCATTTTTCTTTCACATGTTTCCAAAATACTGATAGTATAGCGGAGGGTAGACTGACTCTGACAAGATAAAGTGTCATTCAAATCACAAACCTATTGTCAGTAGCAGCAACTGGTAAAAGTACCTCATGAACAGTCTTCGCTTACCGTGGAGACAGTTTTTAAAAATAACTGACCCCTTACTATCAGAATATAGTTTTCTTTTGATTCATAATTTAAATATTTTTACTTCATTAGTTTTGAATAGTAGGTTATTATTGCTCTATGCTCAGATGAAGTAGCAGTGCTACTTTTAATTAAGACAAATAGTTACAAGAGCACACTGTTTGCCTTTTGTCCCTGACCCATGACATTCTGGTATATTAAACTTCAGAGTATTATTTACTGTTCAGATTTACTGTGTTCAGATTATTTTTTACTTAGCTGTAATTTGTAAGTACATACCTTCTTTTGTTTTCAAAAGTGTTGAAAAAAATATGAAATGGCTTCCTATAGGACTTAAGAAAAATTACCTCCCAAGTACGTATTTCCTGTTTTGCTGTTAAATGTGAAATTGTAAACCTTACTTCTGCTATGTAATTTGTAGTCTAACATTTTAAAAAGTAATCTGCTTTTCAGACCATTTTAAGTATTTTGCATTTTTTTTGGTATGGTTGTTGATTCATTCTGATTGTTGTGACTTCTTAGTTCTTGATTTGATTTGAATTGCTTCTAATAAAAGATTCTGAACAAAGATTCAGGAATTCTATCTTGTTGTTTTATAAAACTGTAGTCTAGACCATAATTAAAAAAATCTTTCTCCACAGTTTTAGCTGCTAACATTTTAATTCACTATTAAAGAGTCCTGTTTAAAAAATAATGGAGGAAATGGAATAGATTTGATGTTTGGCTAAGAGAAATGTGAAGTGACAGTTATTAGAAAGGTCATTATTAAACTAAAAATTCACCACAGCTGTAAAACCAATGTTCAGTCAAATTATAGCATTTGGACTCAGTGTAGGGACTCTGAATTTGTTCATTAACAGCAGTTGCAATAAAACAGTAAAGATAGTATTTTATATATATATATATATATATATATATATATTTTTTTTTTTTTTTTTTACCACAGTGATTTCTGGTAAACTAAAGTGTATTTAGCTTGATGCCTCATTAGGTTAAGGTTTAGGTGATGGTGCTTATTCAGGCTACCTAACATGAATAAGTATCATTTCATGGTCTCTCGTGCAGTTACCAGATTGCCACTATAATTGTGTCTATAGGTACAGCGTGAGGTTATTGTCCCATTTCTTTTTTTTTTAATTGTCCCATTTCTTCATGCTTATTTCATCACAGATTTAAGTACGTTCATGCTCATTATGGTAAACATGAAGAAATGAACTTACCACAAGTAATTTTGTCTGCATTTTTTAAATGGTTGGTTTAAATAAGTATTTTAAAATAAATTTCAAAGAGAAGGTGCTTAAAAATCTCATGTACCATTGAAATGAATTTTTTTCTATTTAGGTTGTAATCCACTTCAAGTCTTTGTGAATAAATGGAAATAGATCTATGAGAAAGGTGGATTTGTGATTACTAACAGATACGCTGAAACTTAGCTTAGTAGCATGGCAGACATTAATCATCTCATGACGTGTATCATTCCTGTGCGTCAGAATTTTGGAGCAGGTTAGCTATGTAGTCTCTCATGAGATTGTGGTCAAGTTGTTGGTCAGTGCTGCGACTGACCAGGTTCAAGGTTCCACTGGGGCTGTAGAATCGGCTTCCATTTTCATTAACATGTGGCTACTGGCGAGAGACCTCAGTCCACCCTGGGGGGCCCTCATTTCGTAGCCACATGGTACTCTCCATAAGGCTGCTTGAGTATCCTTGAAGCATAGCAATTGATTTCTCTAGAATAAATGATTCCAGAAAAAGAACAAAGAGTATGCCATTGTGTCTTTTATGACCTAGATGACATCTGACCTCAGAAGTCAGACACTGTCACTTCTGCCGTATTCTGATTGTTTAGAAGCAAGGCACTAAATTGAGCCTACTCTCCAAAGGGTAGGGAATTTGGCTCTGCCTTTTGAAGGGAAAACTGAAGAGTTTGAAGACAGTCACCAGAGCCTTTACTGCAGGGAGTCTTCACAGCATATTATAAATGTGGTACTGGTTCCTTGATAGAGCAGTTCTCAATTCTCATACTGCATCAGACTTGTGCAGCTTTTATAAAATAAATGAAGCAAAATTACAGATGGTTGTGTCAGGCCTGTTGATTCACTTGCAGTCAGATTTTCCTTAAGTGTTACTACTGTGCAACCAGAGTTGTCCACTGTCTTTTAGATGTGCTTTTTGATTCAGTGATGTGTTACTACTGTACTTCTGTAGAATTGTTACATTCCAGGTATGTGTAGGAATTAATGGCAATCCACTCCAGTATTCTTGCCTGGAGAATCCCATGGACGGAGAAGCCTTGTAGGTTATAGTCCACGGGGTCGCAAAGAGTCGGACACGACTGAGCGACTTCACCTCACCTTCACCTCACCTCATAGGAATTAAGACTTTTTGGTATATGTATTATAGTTTTCTAGCTTTAATGTATATAGCTTCCTTATTAATACTCTTAGTATTTGAACTTTTAGTAGAACTTATGGAATTATATTTTGTGTTTATTATTGTTAGAGTTAAGATTCTAACAATTTTACAATAAAGAGCAATAAAAGTAAATTGAAGGATGTCATGTATCGTTGTATTGGTCATTCGTTTAGTTGGATCCAACTCTGTGACCCCCATGGATTTTAGCATGCCAGGCTTCCCTTCCCTGTCTTTCACCATCTCCCAGAGCTTGCTCAAACTCATGTCCGTTGAGTCAGTGATGCCATCCAGCCATCTCATCCTCTGTCGTCCCCTTCTCCTCCTGCCTTCAGTCTTTCCCAGCATCAGGGTCTTTTCTAATGTATCATGTTTTTCCTCAAATTAACTAAGTTATCCTACCCCTCCCCCTCATTTGTAGTCACTATCTCTCCCCACTGTAATTCCCTAATGTATTTGTCTTTTTTTTTTTTAAGCCATGACTGGTAAGTCTTTTTGTGTCATCTGTCCTTTGAAAATCCATTTTACGGAACATTGTTTATGTTGCTGGCATGAAATTAACCCAAGCTAGGAGGTGAAATCTAACCTGGGGGTGGAGTGGGTTCTGAGTTGGGTTTTTGGTAAGTTGGTGGGATAGAAAAATAGTAGAAAGTGATGCAGATGGGGCTGAGAAATTCAGAGGTTTATCGAAATAATGGACTCTGAGGGGAAGAGCACAGGAAGAAATAAATTAGAGGAACTATGCCTTGGACAGCAGCTAAGTGTATAGGGAGGCATTGTAGGAGCTTTTGCTAGGATAGCTAAGAAGTAAATTGGTGGCTGTAACTAGATGTTTGTAGCAGTAAGTGAATTGGAGGTCTGGTTTCTGGGTAGATCGCTGTAAGAAACAATGCGGTTGGGGTCTGCAGTGCTGAGAGAGTAGACTAGAGTAAGAAGTTCAGGTTTAAATCTTGGTTCTGTTACTAACATGTAGTCTGAAGTAGTTTGCCTAGTTTTTCTCTGAGCCTTTGTTTCATCAGTAAAGTGAGAGCTAAATACAGGGTGTAAAGTATGGAACATAGTTCATGTCTCAAATAAGGGTTTAGTAAATGTTAGTGCTTATTAGCTGTTGCTATGATTATATTCACCCTAACTTGGAAAATGATTGTGAATAGGTAACAACTTTAGCTTAGTAAAACAGTTACCTGCTTTTTAAAAATTTGATGGGCATGGTTTGGGCATCTGAAACTTTCCCTCCTGACCTTGTTTCATTTTCACTAACTTCCTACTCTCCATCCCGATCAACAGGCAAGCATAGTTTATACTTACACATATCCCATTATTCAGACATAAGCCAATCCAAATATATAATCTCTCCTTTTCTCCCCACACATGGTAATACACTATACAGATTTTTTCTATCTCGCTTTTTAAATGTAACAAATTAATAGGGAGGTATCTCTGTGACATGAAAAGTCCATTCTTTTTTGTCCTTTTATTGTATGCCATTCCCTTGTGTAGACTTAGTATATTTTCTTTTTCCAGTCCTCTGTAAATGGACAGTTGCAGATTTTTTATTTTATAATCAGTGTGACACTGAATACCTTGTACACAAGTCATTTTGAACATGTAAGTATATCTGTAAAGTTTATTCACTGAAATAGAATTGCTGGGTCAGTTGCATTTGTGACCTTGATATGCTGTACTCTGGTATCTATTGAGTTCCTCTCAGCAGCCATAATGTGTGAAGACTGGTTGTTTTCCCCTTAGTCTTGCCTCTAGGATATATTTTCATAGATTTTCTCAACTTTGTAACAGAAAAATGATATTTCAATAGTTTAAGTTTGAATTTCTCTTATGGATGGATGAGGTTGTATTTTTACTCGTTTAAGAATTTTCTGTTTAGTATTTTGTTTGACTTTTAAGGCTTCTTTACACTCCTAAGTTTTTGCTTTTATTTGTATTAATATAATCAAATTACTCTTTTGCAATGCAGTTCAGAAAGTGTTCATTACTCCAGAGTTGTAAGATAACTTTTTCTTGTTTTCTTCTAATACTTGTAATGGTTTCATGTTTTTACTGTGGTATATGGAATAAATTATGGGTCCAACTTAATTTTTTAGAAAGATAACTGCCAAGTTTTCTCAGTGTCATTTATTTTGTAGTTCATCTCTTCTTCCTTGATTTGGATATCATCCTTGTAAAATCTGTATTTCTCTGTGTATTTGGGTCTGTTTCTAAACTTTCTTTTTCTTTTGTTTCATTAAAACTATGTATTGTGTGGTTTGTTTTCAAGTTTCCTTTTATTGCCCTCTTTTCCAGATATTGTTTGACAATTACTTACCTTGTTTGGGAGAGAATAGCGTCTTGGTATTTTTATTGGTACCACATTGCTTATTAGTTTTTGATATTTTGGTATTGTCCATAATTTGTTGTGACTTCTCTTTTTTTTTAAATAATAGAACTTTCTGAATCTTTAGTACATGTTTTAGTATATGTTTGGTAGGATACAGAATGATGACTACATGTAACGTGTAAAGTATATTAATATGAGAGAGAAAAACTTCTAGTTCATCATTGCTTCTGTGAATTAGATGATGCTTACATATATTAACTTGTTTAACTATCATGCTGACTTAGTTTGTAATTGGAACTTACAGAGTGTGCAGTTGTTTGTGGCTAATATTTCCTTCAACATTGCTCTTTTCTTCAGCTGTGATGCAGATCCATCAGCCCTGGCAAAGTATGTTCTCGCTCTAGTAAAGAAAGACAAAAGTGAAAAAGAGTTAAAGGCATTATGTATTGATCAACTGGATGTATTTCTTCAAAAAGGTAGGATCTTTGGTTTTAAAATATTGCTTTGATAACTTAAAACAAGATTCAGAGAGTATTAAAGGAGTTTGGTAAGAGACAGGCTGTAACTGTAATAAAGTTGAACAGATAGTATAATTACTGGTTTTATTCATGGCTTATTTATATTGGAAATCTTTTTTTTTTTTTTCCATTAACATCCTGTGTTCGCTTATAGTTTTCCTTAAAAAATTAAGAAAATGACTGAAAGATAGTACTATTTAGGAACCTGCTACTGTTGTTGTCTAGCACAGTGCTTCTCAACTTTTTTCACTTTGCCGGGAACTAGGTAATGATAATATTTCTGTTTGGCACACTAGGCAGGGTCCATGGAGACTAGCGATGGCTGGTGGTGACTGACCCACTGGCTCTGGCCATTCATTCTAGCCCTCAGCATCCTGAGGATTGACTGAATCCCTATTACCATGGGACTTGTACCATAGCACACTGTGGGGAAGCTGTTGGTCTTAGTATAATTTTTAGATTTGTAAAAATCAAGATATATTTCATCATACTGAAGTCTGATGTGAAGAAGTGGAGAATAAGTAGGAAATCTGTTAATCTGTGCTGGTTTTTGTTTTAGAGACACAGATATTTGTGGAAAAACTTTTCGATGCTGTGAATACAAAGAGTTATCTACCTCCTCCAGAGCAGCCATCATCAGGAAGCTTAAAGGTAGAATTTTTTCAGCACCAAGAAAAAGATATAAAAAAAGAAGAGGTAAGAATTTGTGTTAAACTTTCGTGTTCTTTAAAAACGTATTTGGAGTAGTTAAATTGAGTTTTATTTTTTGTATCTGTGTTGGAGTCCTCAGGACCATCTCCAGGTTTGATTAACAGACTCAGGATATAGTCATTGTCATGGCTATCTCTTACAGTGAAAGGATACAAAGCAAAATCTGCAAAGGGAAAAAAGTGTATTATGCAAAGGCCGGGGTAGGAACAAATTTGCAGAGGTTTCTTCCACTGGCTGGAGTCAAAGAGGATGCACTTAATGCCTAGTGACAACACATGTGAACCAGGAAAGCTCCTTAGAGACACAGTGCCCAGGGTTTTATTTAGGACTGGTTACATGGCCACCTTCAGCCTAGGATTTACGAAACTTCCAAACTCTGAGGAGGAAAGCAGATGTTTAGCACAATCCATATTGTTTATCCAGACAGTTCAGGCATCGGTTCAGTTCAGTCGCTCAGTTGTATCGGACTCTTTGTGACCCCATGGACTGCAGCACACTAGGCTTCCCTGTCCATCACCAACTCCCGGAGTGTACTCAAACCCGTGTCCATTGAGTCAGTGATACCATCCAACCATCTGTTTCTTTTGTCTCCTTCTCCTCCCGCCTTCAATCTTTCCTAGCACCAGGGTCTTTTCAATTGAGTCAGTTCTTTGCATCAGGTGGCCAAAGTATAGGAGTTTCAGCTTTAGCATCAGTCCTTCCAATGAATATTCAGGATTTCCTTTAGGATGGGCTGGTTGGATTTCCGTCTTCTCCAACACTACAGTTCAAAAGCATCAATTCTTTGGTGCTCAGTTTTCTTTATAGTCCAACTCTTCATATCCATACATGATGACTAGAAAGACCATAGCTCTGACTAGGTGGACCTTTGTTGGCAAAGTGATGTCTCTGCTTTTTAATATGCTGTCTAGGTTGGTCATAACTTTTCTTCCAAGGAGCAAGCATCTTTTAATTTCATGGCTGCAGTCACCATCTGCAGTTCAGGCATGGTGAACTGTTATTATTAGGGAATGATGGGAACCTTCCAGAAGTCATAGTTTGCAGATGTCAGCCAAGGCCTTCCCTTGTCAGCAGCCCTCTCTGTTTATTTCTTTGGCTGCACTGGGTGTTTTGTTGCTTTACAGGGGCTTTCTTTAGTTGCGACAAGCACAGGCTACTCTTGGTTGCGGTACACAGGCTTCTCATTGTGGTGGCTTCTCTTGTTGCAGAGCACAGGCCCTAGGCATGTGGGCTTCAGTAGTTGTCGCACACAGGATCAGTAGTTGTCACTCTTGGGTGCTAGAGCTCAAGCTCAGTAGTTGTGGCGCATGGGCTTAGCTGCTTTGCAGCATGTGGAATCTTCCTGGACCAGGGATCAAACGCATATTCCCTGCACTAGCAGCCGAATTCTTATCCACTGTGCCTTTAGGGAAGTCTCCAGCAGCCCTTTCAAAGATAACAGTCTCAGGTGTGCTTTGAACTCAACTCTTGTGCATAGTATCTTACAGGTATGGGCTCCTACTATCTGTGTTCTAGGAAAATAACCAGATTGTCAGTAGATTTGTTTGTCTCTGCCTTACATGCATTTTGCAAGGGACTGTTTTTAAGGTAGTCAAATAAAAGGGCCTTCACAGGGCAATAGAAATGACTTATGCTTTAAGAGTTTTTGAAGTTTTTACCTTTTATACAAGTTTACCACTCATGTATAATAATCATATACTAATACAGATTTCCTTAGTTTGATGTTAAAGATTGTAATTTTAAAAATAATTGTTGACAAGCTATAATGTAATATGTCCATGGTTAGTCTAATTTTAGGTTAAACAAAATCTTGGTTAAATTTTTGCCTTTCCCGCCCACTGTTTTGTGACCTTGAAATTACTACTTTTCCAACCTTTACTCAGCTGTGAAATGGAAATATTATAGGATTATTGTGAGGAATAGTGAAATAAGGTCTGTGAACACTTGGTAGAGTATGTGACTCAAAGTAGGTTCTCAATAAACGATAGCTGCAATTACTGTTGAGGGATGTTAAATGGTGGGTGATATGGTTTAATTGTGACCTTTGATTCTTTCACCTGATACCCTGTTTTTTTTTTCCAGATTATATAAGTAATATATATATATTATGTAGTATGTTTGCTGTGTATTGTGTACTAATTCTCAAATGTATTTTTATCTCTGTGTTTGAATGCATTTACACACATGTACATGTATGTAGTTTCTCACACACATACATAAAACACCCCCATTGCTTTTATCTGCTGGGGAAGACCAGAAATTATTATAACTTCATGCTTTGTACCTAATAGTACAGGGGTTCTAGAACATTAGTGAGGAAGAATGGGATAGTGGATATTGTCTTGGCAACTGCTTATGCAACATAGAGATATACAATAATTCATTTAAAATTTTACGCATTGATGAATTAATATTGAAGCCTTAGTCTTATATCTGTTGATATAATAATATTTCACCACAGTTGTTTTGACCAGTTGTGAAGGATATTTATCCCTTGTCTTTCAGAACTGAAATGTCAGGAGGCAGTCTGTGTTTTAAATGCTGTGGGTGTTTTAAAAGTTCCCAGTTGGGCATGTACCATGGAATATGGCAATCTGTCAACATAGATTACTTACAAGAGTGCATGGAAGCAAGTAGAAGGGAAAAAGTGCAACAGGAGGTTTTGGTTTGTTTTGTTTTCGAAGTGGAGGGTTGAAATGGATAGGAAGAGTTGAACAAAGTACTTAAAAAAAAAGCAAATTGTTACAAGAAGGCTTTTAAGCATTGTTTCTCAGAGTTTGGTCTGTTGATAAGATTTCATTTACTTTCTCATTCAGGGGCACTTGACGGTGAGAGGCTTTTACTAGAAGGGATGCTGAAACAACTGGCATAAACCTGGACATGTTTATGCTATTTCATTTATTTATTTGTTTTTATGCTGTCTTGTAGACTTATCTGCATCAGAATATCTTAGGGTTTTTATTAAAAATCTTGAGCCTTATCATAATTATAGAGGCTCATGTTTAATATTTTCTCAATTTGCTTATCCTCTAAATAAATCCTTTTTCCTCTAATAACACCTCTTAATGTCCTGTGGAACCAGTTTTTTGGGGTAGCATGGAAAACTGGTGTAGGGAAAGCAGCACTGATCATGGGAATGTGTTTAAGGACTGCTTTCTATTAATTGTATAATATGGGTTGTAGGAAGAGGATTATATAGCTGTCATACTGCTATGAGAAACTAGAGAACTATATTCACATGTATTATTTTCTCAAGCATTTTCTTTTTCTGTGACTTGGTTAATTCTATTGCAATCTCCTTTAAAACCCCTGATGTGTTTGGTGCCAGATCAAATTCATGAGAAGGAATAAAATTGGCTTTCCAGTAATTATGTTAAAATTAGGACATGTGTGTTTGCTTAGTTGCTTCAGTCATGTCCGACACTTTGTGACCCTGTAGACCATAGTCCGCCAGGCTCCTCTGTCTATGGGATTCTCTAGGCAAGAATACTGGAGTGGGGTGCCATGTGCTCCTCCTGGAGATCTTCCCGGCTCAGGGATTAAACCTGCATCTCTTTTGTCTCCTGTATTGGCAAGTGGATTCTTTACCACTAGTGCCACCTGGGAAGCCTGTAAAGTGAGGACATTTGCTTAAAATGTTTTTGTCACTACTGTTAACTAAGAGAAACATTTATGAATTTCTTTACCATTCACTTTAACTTTCAGCAAGCCTGTCTTTTATTGTTAAATGTACTTAGAAGAGAAATTTATTTTGTTTGAATGCTTTCAGAAGACTGTATTGCTCTTGTATTTTGTTGTTGTTGTTCAATTGCTAAGTCATGTCTGACTCTTTGTGACCCCATGGACTGCAGCACGCCAGTCTTCTCTGTCCTTCACTATCTTCTAGGGTTTACTCAAATTCATGTCTAGTCAAGGCTGTGGTTTTTCCAGTAGTCATGTATGGGTGTGAGAGTTGGACTATAAAGGAAGTGCAGAAGAATGAATTGATGCTTTTGAACTGTGGTGTTGGAGAAGACTCTTGAGAGTCCCTTGGACTGCAAGGAGATCCAACCAGTCCATCCTAAAGGAGATCAGTCCTGGGTGTTCATTGGAAAGACTGATGTTGAAGCTAAAACTCCAGTACTTTTGGATATCTGATATGGGGAGCTGATTTATTTGAAAAGACCCTGATGCTGGGAAAGGTTGAGGGCAGGAGAAGGGGATGACAAAGGATGAGATGATTGGATGGCATCACCAACACAATAGACATGGGTTTGGGTGGACTCCTGGAGTTGGTGATGGACAGGGAGGCCTGGCGTGCTGTGGTTCATGGGGTCACAGAGAGTTGGACACAATTGAGTGACTGAACTGAACTGAACTGAATGTCCATTGAGTCAGAGATAGCTATCCAACCATCTCATCCGCTGCCACCCACTTCTTTTCTGACCTTCAATCTTTCCCATGTATTTTAATGCCAGCTAAGTCACTGAAGCAGTAACATGGCAAGGAATAACTGTTATTAAACTGATATACGTTTTTCTTTGTGTATCAGATCACAAAGGAGGAAGAGCGAGAGAAGAAGTTTTCTAGAAGGCTAAATCACAGTCCTCCTCAGTCAAGCTCCCGATACAGAGAAAATAGGTGATTGATTCTTTGAACCATGTTTAATTTTTAGACATTGCTTTTCTTTATATGCATATATAGACTTGATTTTCCTTTACATAGGGTCAAGTATTATCTACTGTTTTATTAGTCTAGGAAAGTAGTAACTCGATCCTATTCTATCAAGAATAACTAGGTGAGATTTGAAGGTACTAGAAGTGAGATTTAGAACAGTGCTTGGCATATGTTAGTTATTGTTACTATTTTTATTCCTAACTTCAATTCCAGTGAAGTCTTACTCTGAGACCTTTTTTACCCAAAGTGTCCCTTTAGAGTGAATAAGTAAGTTTTCCCATTAAAGCTTCAAAAGCATTTAGAGTGCAGTGCCTGTGATACTTTCCTATAATTATGAGACTGTGCAAGACAGAATATACTGTAGGACATATGTTTAGATGCCTGTGTGTATATGAGTAAGACTGTGAAAGAGTTGGGGTTCTTTTTGGTGGGGGTGGGGTGGGAACCGTGAAGAGCTTTTAGAGTGCTTAAGCATATCATGTTCAGTTTTTCACTTTTCTGAGTCTCCTGTGTTAGTATTCGTAAGATGGAATAAAGAATCATGGTGTTACAAGAATAAAACAGAACTTTTGCATTTGATTAGAGTTTTTCCTGTATCCACTTGAATATTTTCAATAAAAAAGTTCATTTATTTCTTTAGAAGTCGTGATGAGAGGAAAAAAGATGATCGTTCTCGCAAAAGAGATTATGATCGAAACCCTCCTCGAAGAGATTCATACAGAGACCGGTACAACAGAAGACGAGGGCGAAGTCGCAGTTACAGCAGGAGTCGGAGTCGAAGTTGGAGTAAAGAGAGGCTTCGTGACAGAGACAGGGATAGAAGCAGGACCAGAAGCAGGAGCAGGACACGTAGCAGGGGTAAATAATCACATACGGGTATATTTTGCCTGGCACTTTTATTGTGAAAAAAATTTTGTATTTGAAGGTTTTAAAAATTGTTTTGTCAGTATTTTTATTTTTTCTATCTTGCTGTATTTTATATGTCTGAATAACTATATATAAAAATTTCTTTTGAAGCTTTTATTTTATGCAAATTACAACCACAATGTACTACTGCATACGCATCTGAATGATTGAAATTAAAAAGACTAGCTTTACTCAGAGTTGGTGAGGATGGGGAATAAGCTGGAACCCTTTGGAAAACACTTCAACAATGTCTTAAAAATGTTAATCCTGTATCTGCCAATGACCCATTCCACTCCTGAGTGTTTGCTTCAGAGAAATGAAAGTGTATTTCCACACAGAGACATATACAGATGAACCAAAAGCTGGAAACTGTCCATCAACAAGTGAATGGATAAACAAATTGTGGTATAGCCATAGAATGGATAAAAAGGAAAAAAAGCTTTTGATACATGCAACAAAATAAATGAATCTCAAAATAATCATGCTGATTGAAAGAAGCCACACAGAAAGCAGAGTGTGTATATGAGAGAGGGAGAGAGAAAATTTTAGAAAATGCACGCTAATCTGTGATGACAGGAAGCAATTCAGTGGTTTATGGGATGAAATAAAGGAAGGATGGATCATTAAGGAGAAAAAGGATACTTTTGGGGGGTGATGAGTATGTACAGTATATACCTTACTATAGTTGTGATGTTTGGTTTCATAGGTATATGCATAGATCAGAATTCGTTAAGTTGTATCTTTAAAATATCTTCAGTTTATTTATCGCTTAGACCTCAAAACTATGAAAAGAGTTTAAAAGTTTCATTTCAGATGTGTGAGTTTATAAGAGTGTCATTTTCAACATGTATAATTTTTCTTTCAGTGTGTATTACTGAAAGGAATATGTTGCAGGCAATAAAACAGCTTAACACCTTAGAGTAAAACACTTTTACTTTACTCCCCTTGTGACCTTTATTGTATAGTTACTTTTAGTCTTTAGAAAATCATGACTTTTTTTTTTATAATTCCAGTATTTCTCTGTAACTCTGTTCTTAAGAGTTTTTTTCCTGTCATCTAGTTATTCTAGGCCTTTCTACACATTACTTCACTTAATTGATCTCCTTAATATCTTTCCTCTTTCCATGGTAAATTTTCATTTCTTGGCCCAGTTAATTTGTTTGTATTTATTATGAACTCCTTTTCCTTCCTCTTTAAGTATCCATTTTCATCTTCAGCAGTGTTCATTGTATAAAGCCATGTTAGGCCTTGTAAATGGATAACAACTAAATGTTCGTGACAGAAAAAATAACTGTACTTTTATTGCATATTTTGTTTTATTGGCTAAAGTTTTGCATACTAAGATTTCAATGAAGATAAAAAATCTCTCTTCTATAAATAAAACTCCAAGAAAAATCTCATTAAGCACAGCAACTTTATGTGTGGCTTTTTAGTTTAGATCATAACAAAAAGAAATAACTTTTCTTGAGACATTTTTTATATATTGAGTAGTTTTTAAAAGGAGGATTGTGTAAAATTTGAACTTTTTTTTATGTTTAGCAAAAATATCTATTAAATTTGGGACTTTGTTGTTGTTGTTGTTGTTGTTTTTAATCGAGTGTAGTTTTCTAAGTCATTTATATTTTGTTACAGAAAGGGATCTGGTAAAGCCTAAATATGACCTGGATAGAGCAGATCCATTAGAAAACAATTATACTCCAGTCTCTTCGGTACCTAATATTTCATCTGGCCACTACCCTGTACCTACTTTGAGCAGCACTATTACAGTAATTGCTCCTACTCATCATGGTAATAACACTACCGAAAGTTGGTCTGAATTTCATGAAGACCAGGTGGACCATAATTCATACGTAAGACCACCAATGCCAAAGAAACGGTGTAGAGACTATGATGGTAAGCCTGTCAGCATTTCATGAAGTATGAATTAATATTTTCATCTGAGTAAATTCTGTAACTTTAGGTTATACACAGTTAGTCAAATACTTAACCTTTTGGAAATAGTGGGAAATTAATTTTAGGTACTTCATGAATTCTTCAGTATGTTATTGAAGTCTTCATTAGTCACCAGTGACTAATATCAATTTAAAGATAGTATTTATTTGCACTTAAGTCTTAACATATTTTTGGAATTTACCAAACAAAGAGGAATATCTACTGAGTTATTTATCAGGAAATTGGCGACTGAAATGTTCTTGACAAAACTTACTTAAAAATCAGGATTATTAGCATGTAAGTAAAATCTAGAAATGTATCACCTATGTAAGACTTCTATAAATGAACTGAAGACTCATAAGATTTTACTGTAAAAATTTTGTAAATTGTATTAAAGCTGTATCCTTAAAGTTTTAAGTGAGAGATTTAAATAAAGGAAATGTTTCTAATGGTAAAAACAAGACAGAAATACCTATTTTACATCATTTTGCTAGCCAAGAATACTCATGTTAATTTGGTGATACATTTTTTAATGTGTATGTTAGCTATATTATCACGTAATGAGGGTTTTATATTACTGGAAATTAGTAGGTAGTTCTTATGATATGGTTATTTATACTTGCCCAATGTTAAAAATATTCCAGTTTTTAAATATCTTACTTTTGTTGACTTGGAGAAAATGTTTGTCCAGCACTTTTCATAGTTCTTTCTATTTTTCCTCACAGAAAAGGGTTTCTGTATGAGAGGAGACATGTGCCCTTTTGATCATGGAAGTGACCCAGTAGTTGTAGAAGATGTCAATCTTCCTGGTATGCTGCCTTTCCCAGCACAGCCTCCTGTTGTTGAAGGACCACCTCCTCCTGGACTCCCTCCACCACCACCAATTCTTACACCCCCGCCTGTGAATCTGAGACCCCCTGTGCCACCGCCAGGCCCATTACCGCCCAGTCTGCCACCTGTCACAGGTAAGGAAATATGTTTGCCTATACTTATTATCTGCCCATTCATAGTCTTTTATAAATGTTAATATTTTGATGCTTGCCTTTGTTAGAAGTATCTGTAGTAATCCTATATATGCCTGCTAGAAATTAAGAGTAAGATACTCCCATTCAGAATATATTTTGTAGGCTAATGGGCTTCCAGGTGGTGCTAGTGGTAAAGAACTTGCCTGCCAATGCAGGAGACATAAGAGATGCAGGTTCAATCCCTGGGTTGGGAAGATCTCTTGGAGGAGGTCATGGGAACCCACTCCAGTTTTATTGCCTGGAGAATCCTATGGACAGAGGAGCCTGGTAGACTATGGTTCATAGGGTTGCAAAGAGTCAGACATGACTGAAGTGACTTAGCATGGCATGGCACAGCCAAACCCATGGTTTACTGTGGTTTAGGGTGACCCTGAATTATGCACATCCCTAATGAATCCCAGCTGTCTGTAGTCCTTCAGAGCTTAAGACAAACCTGTTTTGGAACACATTAAATGGATATTTTACCCTTGAAAACTATTTCAGTTGTAAGCTTGATTTTTATAGATACTATTATTTGATAAATGAGCATATCATGTTTGGATATATAATAACGTATTTTATTTGTTTGCTTCCAGATGATATTTCTTATTCTTTGGTTTTGACAGGACCACCACCTCCACTTCCTCCTTTGCAACCATCTGGCATGGATGCTCCCCCAAACTCTGCAACCAGCTCTGTTCCTACTGTAGTAACAACGGGCATTCATCACCAGCCACCTCCTGCTCCACCCTCTCTTTTTACTGCAGGTGCAGTTTTAGCCTTTCTATATTAATAATGTAATATAGTTCAGAGAAGAGTTTTAGGTGAGGAATTTAAAAATATGTAGAGAGTGAATTGTTCTATCAGGTCTGTTCTCACTAAAATTATATGGAATAAAATGTAGACATGGTAAATGTACATTAAATATAAGTCCTCAGTTACGATTTTTAAAAAATGAACTTTTTAACAGCATTTGATTTTTCTAAAACTACTTTTTAAAATACATATAAAATGTAAGTTATGAATTAGTAATGTTTTTATATTATCAGTATAAAAAATTACCAAATGGAGTTTTATAATTGTTTTTTAATTGCAGTTTTTGTATTACCAGATACATATGACACAGATGGCTACAATCCTGAAGCCCCAAGCATAACAAACACTTCCAGACCAATGTACAGACACAGAGTGCATGCACAAAGGCCCAACTTGATAGGGCTCACATCAGGGGATATGGATTTGCCACCCAGAGGTACTATGATGAATCTTTTCTTCCTGTCATTTTCATAATATCAGGAGTGGCAAAACATTTAAAAAGAACAGTTGGTCTTGTGTTTATTAGGATTGAGTAAGGGATGTTGTTATGTTTGTTCCTTGGATTCTTTGGTCTCAACATGAGAAAAAGGTAATATGTGGTACCCTATTTGTAGTATTGGTGATGGTTGTAGTATTGGTGATGTTTTATTCTGTCATCCATGGGGAAAGGAGTTTCCCTAAAGTACTAATTTTCTAGCTTTTGAGAGGTATATTCTCTCATTTGCGGTCTTAGTTGGTTCATTTAAAGAATAATGCTTTAATTCTTAAAGATACATTCTTTCATAATTTAGAAAATGAAATGAGCTGTGCAGACTTAATATGTGATATATATTTTATTTTTGTTTGCTTTGACATGTTAGAATTTGATGTTGATTTGCTTATAATATTTTAAGCAAAAAATTATATTTTAGACTGACTTGTTAGCTTTTAAAAGTTTTGTTAGAGAAGACAGACTTTTTATATAATTTCTGAATGGCAGAAGAATTTAGATTGGTCCACAAACTAGTGCAAGAAAAGTGCTATAAACGTTTAGAGGAGGAAGAATTCACCTTAATTTGAAAGAGCATTTGCTACAGATATTTGACAATATTGTCAGACATTATAGGAAATACTGTATAGACCAATAAAAATGTATCTTTTCCCCTAAATATTTCAACTAAGCTTTAAATCCCATTTTCTTTCTAGTCTTTCCTTGCCATCTTTTATTTCTAATTAAAAAAAAGTCATGCATTATCAGTTGTGAATGAAGTCCAACTTATTTAACTAAGTAGGAGAAGGAGATGGCAACCCACTCCAGTGTTCTTGCCTGGAGAATCCCAGGGACAGGGGAGCCTGGTGGGCTGCCGTCTATGGGGTCGCACGGAGTCAGACACGACTGACGCGACTTAGCAGCAGCAGCAGCAATCCATACTTAATATGGTTTAGTAAACTTGTTTACTTACGCTTTGCACTTTTTTATTTGTTCATTAGACACTGTCAGATCCTGAACATCTGTCTTGAATGTTCAGAGAACTTTTTGTGATGGAATGAGGAACATTTAAATTTACACTCAGTTTAACTTATATCCTGTGAGGTCACAGGACAACGTTTTATGTAGATGCCCCTTTTCCCCAACAAAAAGTCTCCTAGAGGCATTCTAATGACTTTTGTTAAGAACAACAACAGAAAAAGAGTTTCTTAACAATTTTTATGTAAGAGTTATAAGATGGCTTGTAATTGAAAAGTAGCCAGTTAAGATTGTGGCTGTTCATTGTATTAATATTGACTCTTCCCCTGTCAGCAATCCATACTTAATATGGTTTAGTAAACTTGTTTACTTACGCTTTGCACTTTTTTATTTGTTCATTAGACACTGTCAGATCCTGAACATCTGTCTTGAATGTTCAGAGAACTTTTTGTGATGGAATGAGGAACATTTAAATTTACACTCAGTTTAACTTATATCCTGTGAGGTCACAGGACAACGTTTTATGTAGATGCCCCTTTTCCCCAACAAAAAGTCTCCTAGAGGCATTCTAATGACTTTTGTTAAGAACAACAACAGAAAAAGAGTTTCTTAACAATTTTTATGTAAGAGTTATAAGATGGCTTGTAATTGAAAAGTAGCCAGTTAAGATTGTGGCTGTTCATTGTATTAATATTGACTCTTCCCCTGAGTGTCTCCTACCTGACTAGTTCGGAGAAAAACCACTTCCTTCTTTCGGTCATGACTTAGCACTCATTTTCTTTCATTATACTGGTATTCTTTGCTCTTACTAGAACCTCTGAAGCATCAAATCATCCCTTTCTTACCTTGTGGCTTTCCACTGTCATCAATATTGGACCCATCCCAAATTTTAGTCAGTTTTTTTTTTTGGTGGTGGTGATTGAGGGAAGACAGAAGGATCAAATCCCTTGAACTTAAATCTTAATCATAGAGAAGTTGGAATTATGGTCATTTTAGTTCCGCATACCTATAGTTAGAAGTTACAGGAAATGGCTCGCTGAGATATAAAAGTTTGGTATGCCTACTTAGAAATTTGAATGCCTTTTCTCATAGAATCATCATAGAATACATAGTGATTATTTTAGTACTATTCTTTATAGATATTTCGTGTACTGTTTTTGTAAGCTGGTTCAGGAATACATTCTCCATAAACTGTTTTTATGTACTAGACAACTGATTTAGCAAACCATTTAAACTGAGGGTTACCTGTACTTCTTTTTCCTTATCTTTTTCAGTCTTTTTCCCCCCAAAATGTTCTCAGCTGTTGCCTATTTAGTTTGAAATTTACTGGCCTGGATTGTAAGATATACATAATTAAAAGTTTATAATATGGTTCATTATATAATTATTATACATTTATAATAGCCTGCAGATGGCCTCATTTAAATTTGTCACAGAGTATTATGTGCAAACTATTCTTATGCTTCGTACTTAAAGCTTCATAGGAAATTACTGTTATTAAGCAAATAAAAAAACTTTAGGCCTTTTGCTGCCTTGGAATTACTAAAAAAGTGACTTCGAGGCCTGATAATTGTTCATTCTAGATTCTAAGGCAGTGGAAAACTTGCTAGACACTCTTGATTGGATATAGATAGGTAGGAAGAAGGACTCAGTAGTTTTCATCAAGAAAACTAGTGCTGAAAATTTTAAGCAGAAAAACAATTTATTAAAAAGATACTGGGGGAAAACAGAATACATGCAACTAAAAGACACATTTGCTAATTGTATATCAAGAGGAACTTGCTTCTGTGTGTTTATTAACACCCTCTCTTTTAAATAAATAATAATGAAAGAGAATATGAGTGAGAGAATACAGATGAGTTGGAGCAAACACATCACTTTCTTAATGAACCTTCAGATAAAGAACGTAAGGATATTGGATAGCTTAAAGACTTTATAAAAGGGCTAGTGAACGAACATGTTTGGGAGGCAGTAATAGGCCAGAAATTGTGTTGCAAAAATGGTCCTGTGAAGATACCACTGGGCAAAGAAAGTACAATTTGTCCTATGAATGCCTGCAGTGCCGGATGCTGGATGTTTCTACCTGATATGCTGAAGAGATGTAGGATAAGTCAGAGTCAGAAAAAGGAGAAGGCAGTGGCACCCCACTCCAGTACTCTTGCCTGGAAAATCCCATGTACGGAGGAGCCTGGTAGGCTGCAGTCCATGCTAAGGGTTGGACACGACTGAGTTACTTCACTTTCACTTTTCACTTTCATGCATTGGAGAAGGAAATGGCAGCCCACTCCAGTGTTCTTGCCTGGAGAATCCCAGGGACGGGGGAGGCTGGTGGGCTGCCGTCTCTGGGGTCGCACAGAGTCGGACACGACTGAAGTGACTTAGCGGCAGTCAGAAAAAGGGGGTTGATAAATCAAGTATAGCCTATTGATACTTTTGTGAAACCAGAAGATCTTTTTGATTAGAACAGAGGGAATAAGGAATGTCAGAGGGAATAGGAGGTCAATTACAGGCATTTGAATAATTGTAGAAGAGATGATGGTAGCTAGACTTAGGGTAGTAACGCTGGGAAGTAAGAGATTTAAGTTCAGTGGAAAGAATTGACAACACCTATAACTTATTGATTTGGGAACTTAAAATGGGGCTAATGGAGAGGGTAAAATGAAAGATATCAGGTTTCTGCTTTTGGATAATTGGTCAGATGATACTTTTATTCATTAAGAGGAAGAATTGATTTGGTAGGAAGACCTGGTTGGAAATTATAGTGGTAGCCATGAGAAAGACTGTACTGAAACAGATCCAGAATTCTTTTGGTTACATGTATTTAGAGATACTCAGAAAAGGATTTAAATAACCAGTTTATCCAGTTCCTTTTTAAAAAGGAATTTTAAATATACATTTTTTTCTATGTGGACTAAGGTTAGCATGTTTTAAACTTTAGCATCATTTGGGAATAACAGGTTAAATGTAGTTGTGTTTGTCAAACTCTTAAAAGTGTGTAAAATATTGGAAGTAGTTTACAGTTTACAGTTCTTTTGCAGTACATTTCAATCTTTTGAATCTTTACCTTTTAAAATTTAACATAATTTTATTATGTTAATTTGCTGATGTTTAAGTAAGCAGCTCATTTCAGTTGCAGTTCAAAGTTGTTGGTTCTTAAGGTCATTGCACTAGTGTTAAATTTTGAATCTTATAGGTTGTGCTTTGATTTCAAAACTATAGAGTCCCAAGATTATTTGTTTATTATTAATTTGACATATGAGAATTACTGATTCTTCTTCATTTAAGTGTGAAAGGAATTCAAAATAAATTAAAATCACTTAGATTACTGTATTTAGATGTACATTTTTTTCTGTTTCTTCTAAAATGTATATTTGGACAAAAAGCCAGAACTTTGTTTTTAATGTAAACTTAAGAATGTGGCTGTGATTAACAGAAAATATTAATCTTTGCTTTCTTTTCTTTTGTTTCAAACAGAAAAGCCTCCTAATAAAAGCAGTATGAGGATAGTAGTGGATTCAGAGTCAAGGAAAAGAACCATTGGTTCTGGGGAGCCTGGAGTTCCTACAAAGAAGACTTGGTTTGATAAGTAAGCTGGCAGGGAAAATTGAGGAATTTTATTGTGCAGTGATTTTTAGGATCATTGCCGTATTATTGTGGCAGTAATAGCAGTCTCTTTCAAAGTAAAATTTATTCTGTAGGGAGTCCCCAACTAAAGTATATAGTATCTGTTTTCTAAAAGTGTGTATGTTAAGTCGTCTGGTACTTGGAAGGTACTTGCTTCCAGAAATGGGGTGATGGTTAGCACATTGTTTTTCCTGCTTGTACCGACCTACCCCCCAAAAACCCAACCCTTAACTTAGAGATGTTGTTGAATACTAGCTATGCTATTAGGGAAGAGGCTTTAGCATGTGGGCGATTCCTGTAAAGAGTTAGAAAGCAGTCTTTGGTGGGGGCAGGGGAGATAGGATGGGCACCGAAGTTGTTGAGGAAGGGCTTCAGAGAAGCAGATAGAGAATCAGAATGTTAGTGTATGTGTTTGAGGATTCATTTACAATTTAGGATGTTTGAGGAAAAACTAGGATTACACTTTTAGAGCTTTCACGTATGTTTATTAATGAATAATATATAGTTCTGGCTCTGCCTTTAATTCTCTGATTCAAGTATTATAACTTCCCTGGGCCACAGTTTTGCCCCCATTTCTTCAAGTGTCAAGCGTATGGTCTGTTGTTCCCCACATTTTAATTGGAAGGAGATCAAGACAGTGATTTCTTACTTTTAATCAGTATTTGAAAATAGGAATTATTTCGATAAGCTAGCTTTTGCTGAAATGGTACAAATGGTGAAATGGTTATATAGGCAAATTGACTGAAAGAGGGTAGACCTTTCCTGCTGAAAATTTTAAGTAGGCGTAGAATAGAAGTGGGAAGGAACAAATATTGGACGAACCCTTCTCACTTGGCTTCTGTGAAAGATATGACACTACTTATTTGGAAACTTCATTTTTTAAGGAAAAAAGTATACATTTCCTTTAGCAACTAGCAATTTCAGTTTTGAAAAAATTGAACTTAAGTTGTAAAACTTTATTTCTTTGTACTTGATAAGGATCAGGATTTATAAATGAATGTATTAATTAACTTGATTTTTGTTACAGACCAAATTTTAATAGAACAAACAGCCCAGGCTTCCAGAAAAAGGTTCAGTTTGGAAATGAAAATACCAAACTTGAACTTAGAAAAGTTCCTCCAGAATTAAATAATATCAGCAAACTTAATGAGCATTTTAGTCGATTTGGAACCTTGGTTAACTTGCAGGTAAGAGCTATGAAGTGATTCTGTTGTCTTTGCTTAATTTAGAGAGGAAATCTTAATATAGTAAAGAGAAATACTTTTACAAGAAAATATTATGGAAATTTTGGTAATATTCTAAATTTAGAAAATTGGATATGAAATGAAACTTTGTATTTTAGAGATATGTGATTTTGAATAACATATTTACTTTGAAAAGGCAAGAGGCTTGATTGATCATATTATATACTTTTTACCTAGTAGAGGTTATCATAAAATTACAGCAAAGTTAAATAGCCATAGTGATAAAGTCTAATCTTAATATAGTTTTCATTTCCTTAGTTTCACTTTAGCAGAATGCTTTAGTCACATTTATTTTTGCTGCCTCTAAGGTGGGACATATCTAACAGATACTTTGGGGGCCCAAATACCTAATTAGTTTAAACATTTACTTTTTCTTCTACTGCTTTTGAATGTCTTTTAAGATAAATATCTATAATTTGTATTTGAGTTCACCTGAAATTAGACCTTGGCTTAGGTATATGTTATTTGTGAGATTATTTTGTATTGAGTCTATAGTATGTGATATGTTGAAAGTGGTGAAATAATGCTGGGCTTCTCTTCCAGTTTGTATGACATTCTTTTCAACTAAAATAATTATTTCCCATAATCTGATAAGAATAGATGTTACAGAGTACAGCTTAAGTTGGTATTTTGGAAAATTTTTTGGTGTTGCCCTTTAAAAAATAATATTATTAAGTAATAGATGAGAAAATGCATGCTTGCTTAGGGTTAGTCAGTAGAGATTTCTACAGATTTAAAGAAAATATTTTCAGCTTTCTGTCTCTTCTTTTCCTCATGTATCTGCATGATATTAGTACATTATTGGTAACAGCTTACCATGTATTATTTTGGATTTTTTGTTTTGTATTTCTGTATGTATCTACCAATAAATTAGTATGCAAGCTTACCAATATATATGTATTTAAAAGTATGTGGGTCCTTGTTATGGATCCCTAGTATACATATTACCCTGTAGTAATTTAATGTTATCTGGACTATCTCTAAGTATCTTTTTATGGCAGTTCAGTTTGATCTACTGCATGTAGATCTAGACTTCAAAAAATTATTTTCCTTACCCAATTAACTACATTAGTAATATTAAATTTAAAGAAATTTAAAGCTGAGTATCTCACTATTATTTGTTTTTTTCTTTAGTTTATATTGTTTCAATTTGTATTTCCTCAGTTACTATTGAGATTGTTATCTCCATACAGGTCCTTTTGCTGTATCTGTATCTCATTTGCCTTATTATTTATAAAATATGTATTTTGCAACGTTAGTTTCATAAAACCCTATAGCTTTATCCTAATTGAACACCCCACCATTACCCGCCCCGTGTACAGTCCCCGCCCCACCATTTTATATGAATTACTGTTTAATTCTTAACAACTACAGAGTGGGTATTGTTATCCAAAACCAGGTTGTTTGATTCAGGGTCTGTATGGTTAATCCCTATTTTGTATTGCTTTGCCTCACCAGTAGTTTATAGAATACATTTCGAAAGTGCTGGTATTATTGAACACTAAAAAGCCTTGAATCTGTTAATACTACTTATTCATTGTATGGGTCTAAAGAATCACATACTTTTTGAGTCTTAGTTTCCTTTTGTGTAAAATATGATTGTTGCTATTGTTTTGTAGAGTTCCCCCCTCTCCTACCGAAGATTTTTTTTGTGTGCTTTTGGAAATATTTTTGTGAGAATTAACCAATTTGGAAAATTTTACAGATGGATTTTTCTGTAATGTTTAGTTAGAGATCATTCCTTTGAAAATAGTTTACTGCCTTCTTTTGACTCTTCATCACTCACTGATATAAGGATTATTTCCCATAGCATTAATATTGGGGGTAAGAAGTGAAACATTTTGAATCCTTGAGTATAACCTTTGTGCAATGAGCATTCTCTCCTAAATTATTTAGCGGAGGCTGATTCTACTCTGAGTGGTCCATAGTTACCATTTCTTCTGGAGTGAAAGTAGTCTGGTAATTATCTCAGTGTAAGGTAGTATAAAGATAGACTGTAACTTGGAAGGGCCAGTATTTCATTTCCTGAGGCATTTTACTATATAAAGCAACTGATTCATTTGCAAATTCTCTGTGCTTAATATTTTAAATCTTAGGTTGCCTATAATGGGGATCCTGAAGGTGCCCTTATCCAATTTGCAACATACGAAGAAGCAAAGAAAGCGATATCAAGTACAGAAGCAGTACTAAATAATCGCTTTATTAAAGTTTACTGGCACAGAGAAGGAAGCACCCAACAGTTGCAAACTACTTCTCCAAAGGTAAGAGATAAAACTGTGTGAAATTAAATGCTTTTCTTATGAAAGAAAAGCACTCGGCATAGTGTTTTTTAAAAGGAGAGGCATGCAATCAGGTAGACTTGAGTTCAGATCCTAGCTCTGCCATTGTAAACTGAGTGTAGGTTTGAGCAAGTTACTTAACTTCTCTAACCTGCTCTTTCATTTTGTTATTACATTCATCTCTAGTTTAGAAAGTCATGAGATGATACATATAAAATATAGAACCATCCCTTAAAGTGGGAGATACTCCAGTATGTAGTACCTGTTTGTATTCTGGAAGCTCATACTATGAGTTCATATTGAAAATCCTTCCTTCCCGCTCTTCCTTTTTTTTCTCTTTTTCTTTCTTTTAATCAGGAAGTCAGTAAATATATAAAGTTTAATTGCTTGTAGAAGTGTACTATAGCACCTTGTTTTTCTAGTTTTCTCCTGTTAATTAGAGACAAAAAGATACTGAAGGGTAGATTTTGATTTTTTTCCTCTACTTTATAAATTTTTCCTCTATCTGTAGACATGTATGGGGAACTTGTATGAAGGAAGGAATTTGGCAGGTGGTTAGGCTATAAGCTGCACTTTTAAAACCGTCTGCATGGGCAACTTAGTAACAAAATAACGAAGGTTACTCTCCCTGCTAGGAAGGTTACTCTCCCTGCCAAGAAGGTTACTCTCCCTGCTCATGAACTAATCAGCTTAACATTTTTTTCTATTCTGAGGTAATGCAGCCTTTAGTTCAGCAGCCCATTTTGCCTGTTGTGAAGCAGTCAGTCAAAGAGCGGTTGGGTCCAGTACCTTCAAGTACTATTGAACCAGCAGAAGCCCAGAGTGCCAGTTCAGACCTTCCTCAGGTAAATGAAAAGTCTTATTGTGCCTGTCAGATGATAGGTTCTCAGTCTATTAGTTTCCCTTGGTGATCTGAATTTTAGTTAATTGTATGTGTGTGTGTATATATGTGTGTGTATGTGTGTGTGTATGTGTATGTATATATACTTATACAGAAATATAGTCTGTATGTATTTGAACAGCACCTGTAAAAATTTTTTTTACCATTACCATAACATTTTTACAGACAACTTTTCCTGTAGTATTTGAATCTTAAATTCTTTTCTCTAGCTAATATTTATGAGAAAGGGTTCTTTTTCACTTCATAGAGGAGACATTTTCTAGCAAAACTGCCTAAAAAGTAAAGTTTTAGTACATTAAATCTTACTTTTCCGTCATCTTTTACTTCATTAGACTCCTGTTCCAGACATAATTATGCAGTAGACTGAACTGAAAGCTTTTGGGAAGGGAAGGCTTAAAGCTTCAAGTTACTTAATGCAGCTCTCTCAGAACTTTGCATCACTTACTCCTGATTCTCAAGTTCTCTTCTCCATATGTCATTCCCTTCCCACTCCCTTCCACACTCGCGTGGCAGTTTCTTGTTTCCACACCCTCAGTCTCTGAAACTTAACTTCCTTTTGTCTACAGATGTTTCAACATTTGCTGTGTAAGATAGTTAGGATGTATAGTATCCTACTTAGCTAATGGATGCCACCTTATTAAAATAGTCTACGTAGATTATTCCTGAAGAGTAAGACATAGAGATTTTATAAAAACACACAGAATGTAAATTAGTAAATTATTAGGTACTAAAAAACAAACAACCCTCCAATCCTGCTATCTCAAATCATCACCAAATACTGTGTGTACTGGCCATAAAACAAACATACTATAGGAAAGAATAGCATTTGTTTTAAGCTCAAGAAGCAGGCGCATTTTTAACTACTCTAATATTTAGAATGTACAAACTTTCTACTTTCAACTTGTCTTAGGCTTCTAAGAATTTATGATTCTGTATCAGTGAAGGGGACTTTAGCAAACCACCTGCCTATGTGACAGGCACAATAATTTTAAAATTATTTAAAAACCTCTTATATAATCATTTTCCATGATTGAGTAATACTGTATACTGTTTATTTTTCCGAACACATTTTCTTTCTGTCTCTGTATTTGCAAATGGCCCAAGTTTTTGTTATTAATATCAGTGTACTTATAGTCAGGATATGTTAGTAGAATGAGAATGTTCAAAATCCCTACAGACTTATATATGTTTGGGGAAACACTGAATATGTCCATTTTAATTTTTTTAGAATGTAACTAAGTTATCTGTGAAGGACAGGTTGGGTTTTGTATCAAAGCCATCTGTTTCAGCAACTGAAAAGGTAAGAATAGCATGATGTGTGTGTCTTGGCTTCATAAATGTTTTCAGGTGGCATCTTAATTTTTTAATTTTTTTCATAGTTCCAAACTCTTGCTTCTTAATAGTATCTGTATCTTTTATTCCTAACTTTTTGCTTTCCATTTGCTGAAAAAGAAAAATATTTGCCTACCTCCTTTTACTTTTTGCATCAGCATTTTAATACTTGCCGCTCACTTTATTTCCTTATGCTCCATTCTTTTTGTTTTTTCACTTACTATTTTTTCTTTAGAGATATTGTACATTTTCATTTTAAACCTCTGATAACCTTATAGAAAGGGCCATGAGTTAGGAACTTGTCCTGAGTTTGAGCTCTGGCTCTTTACTTACTAACTGCATGACTTGGGGCAGTGCGCTGAATCTTTCTGAACCGTTTTCCTCATCAATAAGTGGTGATGGTTATATTTGTCTTTCTCTTGAGGTTTTATGAGGATTAAATCATTACTTGAGTATTTTGTAAATTGGAAAGAATGGTATAAATAAGTTTTTTATGACAACAGCTATTGTGTATAGTGTGACGATGCAGTTAGTCTTTTTTTTCAAATGAGGGGAGCAAATGCTGACTAAATTAAGAGCAGTTTTGAACCTGTCTTATAATTCTATGTAGATATATTAATTTTTTGCTTAGATGTAAGTGAATGGCCCTGATCTTTAGTCTTTTTTTGAGGTATGTGGAATCACAGAATATTAGAATTAGATAATCTTTCTTATTTCTTTATCCTAAACTTAAAGGAAGATAAGGCCCCGCAAACTTTATGATTGACCTATACACTGTGAGTTACTGAGCTAAGACTGGAACCTGGATCTTCTATTTCTAGTCCCTGGCTCTTTCCATTATGAAGATTACAGAGGAAATTGACATTATAGATAATTAGAATGTCTCATGAAATAGCTGACCTGCTCTCTTCACTGGTTCTTCAGTATATTTTTTCCATATTTACTGTGTTAAACTTTGTCAGTTCTAGAAGTTTGAATATGAATCTCATTCTGAATATCACATTTTTCTCTTGGGTACCTCAGCATTACTTCAGGCATAAAATGCCTAAAATGATTCATTATTTCCTCTCTAAATTAATATCTTCTCCCAGCCACCCACCTCTGGAAGTGATGGCACCGTTCTCATGTTGTGCAGCCTAGAAGCTTTAGAGCCATCCACTTGTGTTTGTAGGTCTCTGCCACCTTCAGTTCCCTGACCTCTGGGCTGGCACCCCCTCTAATTTACACTGCCACCAGACTTTCTTTAACTCCTTATAGAAACTTACAGTAATTTTCTCAGCTAAATGACTGCTAGATTAATAACTCATCATACCTCAATTATTCTGGTTCTGTTACCTCTGCTTTAGGTCTTCCTTTCTACCCTAATAAGCTCTTTTCTGCTCATTGTCTCTTGCTATTTTCTGCCTCTTTTATCTTCTTTTTTGTGGTGGTTTTTCTGGAGTGTATTTCCCTCTGCCTAACAGAATTCTGGTTCGAGTCATTCTTTTAAAAATTGAAAATCTAACCTCTACTGTGAAACCTCCAGATTTTTCCATATATGCCCCTCCACCCCTGCCTGATTCTGTGTGGCTCACTCTATGCTACTAAATTTAGCAGTGTCTGAATATTTACTTTGATTATTTTTATCCTCTTTGATAATAAGTAACTAAGGAATAACACAACAGTATAAGGATCGTTACCCTTAGTATAGTACTAAGTAATTCTGGAGAGGTCTACAACCCTGATTATGTTTAGGATCTGTTAAGATTTGTACTCTGAAATTAAATTATACAAATTACAACTTCTGCAAAACTTTTCTAGTATGTTTTCCTACTTGTTCTCATTTTTTAACATGTTTTGTATAGCTTTAGATAAAAAGTGTACAGATTTGGAATTGATAGTATACATTTACTAATATAGTTAGCATTAATTTATGAAAAATCACTAATGGTAGTGGGCTATTTATGAAAGAAAATTACTCAGTAAAGATTGTATTGAATCTTCTAAGGAAAGCAATTATTTACCAGTATGTAACTTCCAGTCTTCAGTGAACCTGTTTATAGAATAGCATTTTGGTTTTGATTATTCTTGGTTATTTCTGTTCCCTAGTCAGTAGGGACATTTGCGTACTAATCCTTAGAGCTCAGTGATGCAGAGAAGTCTTAGGGAAGAGTAGAAGAATGTCCATCAAATGTTATTTAAATTTTTTAAAAATTGAAGGCAGGCAAAACTCAAACCTTGTATATAAACAGTAATAGCTGTCATTGTTAAGGCAAATAAGTGCACAAATATAAAATTTTTTCCCCTACCTCTTGTAATAGCCAATAAACCCTTTAGTGATTCTTTGTTATTCTAAGACTGCTTGTGAAAGGGCTAAGAAAGAAGAAACTTAAAACCTGATTTTTGCTGCTATGTTAAGATACTGTAGTAGCTGTTAAGTAGGTATTATTTGAATAGAGTGATCAGTAAAATGATGCCTGAATGCCTCAGCTTACTATAGAGAGATTTATGAAGAATAAAATTGGCATTTGCTTTAGAAACATGTGAGAACTAGCTTATTGAGATGTGGCTTTGAGTCATCTTGACTATGTTTCTTTTGTGTTTGATTTTTAACTTGGCACCAATTATTAAAAAATGATACTTGGATGACTTAATTTGTAATAACCTTCTTTTGCAGTAAGTAATTTTTACAAAATACTTTTTCCCCCATTTTTATCCATGAGAAAAATCTGTGTTTTTTTTTATAAGTACTAATATTAGTCATGGCTTGTAATATTTTATATAGGAAATGAATAAGGAGGTATTAATAGATTATAACCTCTATTTTATTGAAGAATTGGCTTTTATCTTGAAAGTAAGAGGTATTAGTGATGTATGTATTTCAACAACAAAGGAAATGATACTTTTCAACTCATCTTACAAATTCAACAAAAGCTTTGATAACGGACATGACAAGTGTATTACAAGAAAGGAAAGTTACAAGCCAGTATCTCATGAACATAAACACAAAAGTCCTAAATATGATGTTAGCAAGTGTGCAGTGGTAATAGAAAGAATACATCTTGACCAGGTAGTATTTATTCCAGAAATGCAAGGTTGATTTAACATTTGAAAATCAGTTTATTTCACCATATTAACAAAATAAAAGATTGAGGGAAGGAATGGGGTAGATATTGAAGGGAGGGGAACCAGACCCCATGTGATTATTTCATTAGGAAAAAAAACATGTGATAAAATTATTTAGCCACATTACACATTTTGGAAATTAGTAATAGAAATTTTCTTAATTTTGACAAAGTATATCTGCAAAAAAACCACAAAAAAACCCTACAGCTAACATTATTTGTTAATGGTGAAATACTGAATACATTCCCCCAAGGTCAAGAACAAAGGATGTCCACTCTTGTTACTTTTTCCCAGAAGTATAGGGCCTAACCATTATTATAAAGCAGTAAAATAAATGGCATAAATGTTGGAAAGGGAGAGACAGAACTGTTTACTTAGAGAGGATATGATTATATATGTAGAAAATCCAAAGGAATTCACAAACAACTTGAATTAATAAGTGAATGCAGCAAGGTCACTGGAAATAAAGTCAATATGTAAAAATACGGCACATGCAGAAACCCTTTCGAAAATAGAGATGTGGTTGTTTAGAAAGGCTACTAGAATGTTTTGAGTATATTCTTAGAACTGTAGCATCATCTTTTCTGTTGGGTTTGTTACTTCCCTCCACTGGTTTCATTTTTAACAGATTTTCTTTTGTCACAAGTCTTTTTATCTTTTGAAAAATGCAAGTATTTTTTGTTATTCTAACACTTACTATATAAACTCTGAAACCAAATAGCTTCAGATAGTGAGCAACATTTGTAACTTCAGATAGTGAGCAACATTTGTAACTTCACTGTTTGTAAGACATTTTATTTTCACATTTTTACACCTCTGAAATTGGGCTGTATCTTATAGTTGTTCATGTTTATGGTTATAATTGGCAGCCTTTTCCTTTAGTAGGATTATATTAAATGACCTCCTAGTCAGTGGTGTCTTAAACTCCGTGAAATACATTAGCTCATGTTCTGTTTTTACAGAAGGAAGTTCCTGGACAAAACAAGGAAGTGATATAGGAATACAGAAATCTTCTTGTCAGATGATGTTATTAACCCTGAAACAGTACACCTTAGTCTGGTATCGGTGTTAATAACAATACTTTGAAAGGGAGAATTCTCTACTCCTTGAAATTGGAGAAATGCTTAGTTAAATTATGGATTTCTTTACTTCTGGTTTTCTCATAGCTTTTATGATAATATACCATTTGAAAGGACAAAATAATATTGTAATATTATTTCCAAGTTTATTTGAATATAGAAATCTTTTTGGGTCAGCTTTTCAACTGTTACAGAACCATCATGATGAAGATGGTTTGTGAAACACTCCCAACTTTTGCTTCAGCAGATCATCTTGTGTTTCTCCCTTTATACAGTGTTTGTCTCACCCTTACATTTTCATACAGTTTGACATTGCATAGTGTGGTAAGGTAGCATGATAGAATAGTGACAAGTTAGACAGTGAACTAAATCCATGTCCATTTTGTATTTTACTGAATGCAACCATTTCATATTTGTTAGTGATACCTTGAGTGTTTTCATTACTGAAGAAAATTATCAAATTTTGAACATACCAAATACTGTAAAAATCCTATATTTTTAAACATCAGTTGTGCTGTATGGAGGTAGTATAATTACAGTATTCTCTATATATATTTTCTTCATTTTGAAGCTATGACATCCTTGAGTACTTAGAATAGTTATGAATTGCTTAAGCTTTGTGATGTTCCCTAATCTAATTTCATGATAAAATATTAGAAAGTCATGTCCAGATTGCTACTTTTAGTAGTCAGAAAATAGGACTCGATTTCTCATTGATACTCTTCTACTTAATGTAGTTCTTCTAACTTCTTTTAGGTCATGAACTTCTTTTAGGTCATGACTTTGGAAGCTGTGTTTTTTCCTCTGGAAAGTTACATACTCTCACACGTGGTTTCATGTTTAGGTTTTATGGCATTCATAGATCTCTTTGAAGGGATCTCTAAACTCCTTCCCAAGAACCAGTAATCAACCACTCTCTGGAACCTACAACTTTCTGTTTCTTTTAGAAGATAAAAAAGGCAGCCTGTACACTTTAATTTTCTTGAGTTGATCTCTCTGAGGAAAAGATTGTCTACTCTGATCTACCATCACTTCATTTTAATTTAGTGCAAAAGTGTTTATCAAGTACTTGCTTTGTATCTGGCACTGTTCTAGGCACTGAAGATACAGCAGTGAGCCATGTTAAAAAAAAAAAAAAAACCTTACCCTCATGGAATGAATCTTTGGGTTTATGAGGACATTAGACACTATCGGGTTGAACTTTCTTATTTAATGAGCAAAATGAGTCCCCAAAATGTTCCTGAACTCACCCATGGTTTCACAATTAGTTGGTAGCAAGGTTTAGATACTGGAAGAAGCACAAAGAAGAGAAAGACATGGTTTATGTTTCAGGGCTCTTACAGTAAGGACAGGGAAGAGAGATTGAGAGAGAAATATAAATTAAAGTATCATCAAGTCATCTTTACTAAATATTTTAATAGGAATATTATTTCATAGAGGAACCTAGGTAGAAGAAATAAGTGATTGACTTTGCAGAGATCTTGAATGGTTGTGCTAAACCTGAGCTGAATTAAAGGGAATAAGGTCCCTTAAAGAAAAAGGAGTAATGCTAATGCTAGCAAAGAAATGGAGAAGACAAAGCGATAAGGTTAATGTCAGAAATATCAATTACAAATGATCATTTTAAATTATTTTCAGAACACAGTTCCTCCTCTGCTGTGCTCTTGTGTACAGTTTATCTTTAGTCACTAGGAATACTAGTAATGTGTTCAGCAACTAATATTTTATCAGTGTTACAGTAATACTGCCAGTGTTTATTGATTTGAAGTTTTTATATGTTTGTTTTTTGCTTTTTTCATGAAGGTGTATGATATTACTTAAAAATTTTTTCACTGTGTAGCTTATCCCCCACTCATACCCTTCCTTTCAAGATGCTAAATGTGACTTAGTTACTGTTAACTATATAAGTAGTTTCAGGTCAGTGTGCTAAATTTTGACAGGAGTGCTTTAAAGTTGAGTTTTGAAGGAAATAGGACTCAGGCGATCATGACTACTTGATACATTTTTTGAAAAATTGAATTTGTATTGGTAGGTGTTGTCTACATCTACTGGCCTAACAAAAACGGTGTATAATCCAGCTGCTTTGAAGGCTGCACAAAAAACCTTACTTGTTTCCACTTCTGCAGTTGATAATAATGAAGCACAGAAAAAAAAGCAGGTAAGTGTAGTTAGTAGTGTACAGTGTTTGCGTAGAGGGAAGCTTTTTCTGCATGTATGTGTATTTTCATAACATAGAGACAAAGGTATATATGTTGGCTGCCACTGAACTTTTGTTTTCCATAGTATATTAGTAAATATTAATTTTCTTCTTGTAATGAAAGGCTCTCCTGATTAATCTTTGAAACTTGCATATTGTTTAAGCTTTACATAGGAAAATTTTGCATTTATTTTTGTTTCCAAGCTTCTTGCCATAATCTCATTTAGAGCACAGTTCTGTCTTAAGTAATTGTGGGTTTTTTTTGGAAAAGTAAGTTTTCTAATACTATTTTTGACCCCTTCTCTAGGAGGCACTGAAACTTCAGCAAGATGTAAGGAAAAGGAAACAAGAAATTTTAGAAAAGCACATTGAAACACAGAAGGTAAAATAATTAAAGTTAGATTTGTCAGAGGGAACAGTATCTGGCTAGGCTAAGAACAATATGCCCGACATAGCAAGTAAGAAGATAAACATGGTAATAGGGAGTAGAAGATGCCAGTTTCTCTCTAGTTATGACATTCAATTATGTGTCAGTTCTTAATTATGTCTGGTAATGAAGGTTATAACATTTCAAAATATTAAAAATACACAAACTTTTGAACATTTGGTTTAAAATTATGTCTTTTCTAATTTAAATTTGTATATACTTGATAAAGAGATATCACAATGCTTTACACCAAAAACTGAAACCATCTTGACTCAGAGAATCTATAATACTATAGATTATAGTATTATACTATAGTACTATAGAATCTATATTGTGTGGTGTCTTCTACTCCTTACCATGTTTATCTTCTTTCTTCTTATCTTTGTACAGCGTATTGTTCTTAGCCTAGCCAGTTACTGTTCCCTCTAACAAAAGAAAGAAGGTAATTAAATATTCCACTTTTCTAATATCTCATATGAAGGGAAGCCGTAAAACTTTTCCTGTGATCATTTCTGGGTTGCAGATTGCTTTTGGAGTGTGAATACTTAAACTCAGTAATATCAACAGATGGATTAGAAAGTAAAATTATTGCTATTTCAAATTGATGACTTTTCAGGGATTAAATTAAATTTAAAGCTTATAACCATAAGAAATTTATATTCTAAGAGACTTAAGCAGTACTATAGTTCTTCACAGTGCAAACCAAGATTAAGACTTGAATTGAGAGAGTGACGCCAGTCTGCTGTTCTGCTTTCTTGGTGATTGTAAGCCTTGTCATGAATACATAAGCTATAAGTAGTAGTTATTTATTTTTATATTTACTTCGCTATGTTTGCTTTCTAAGTAGTAGTAGAAATAAGTCTTATATTTTTGTTTTTAAAAATTGGCCAGATGTTAATTTCAAAACTGGAGAAAAACAAAGCAATGAAGTCTGAAGATAAAGCAGAAATAATGAAAACTTTAGAGGTTTTGACTAAAAATATTACCAAGTTGAAAGATGAGGTCAAAGCTGCTTCTCCTGGACGCTGTCTTCCAAAAAGTATAAAAACTAAGACTCAGGTATTTCAGTTTGTGTTGTTATTTATACTGCATGTGCATGCAAAAAAAAAAAAGAAAACTGCATTAAGATTCATTGTTAATATTCTTTGCTACCATTCTCCCCCTTCTCTATTAATTAATGTTAATAAATACAAATAAGCAAACTTGATTTCATCTTTTGAATCCTGTACATTGTAGCTAGAAAGTCAATAATTAGGAGACTAGTAATGAATAATCTTTAAAAAGTAGCTTGAGGACAAAACAATATATGTGCTTGAATGCTTGATAGGAGTTTGACCTTTATTTTGTAAGTAGTTGTGGTATAAACTGTTAATGAACAGAAGTAACAATTTGAGTCACTGTACAGAATGGACTGATTAAATGGGAGAAAATTCAAGCAGATTAACCGATTAGACATAAGAAATTGAGCAAGTTAATTTCAGATGACAGTAAGTGATTTTTTAAAAACCCATAAGTTACAAATACTTACGCTTGGTGTGTGTGTGTATGTGTGTATATATATATATGTAATCATGAATTCATATTGATATCTCTGATTCTAATCTAACACCACAGTGTTCTTTGTTTCTTTCTCTTATGCCTGTTTCCCTGTTCCCATAATGACAACTTGTTCCCACTAACATCAATACAGTATACACTTAGACATTCAGGTGGTTCCAGAATTGCTAAAATAATACCGCTTTCATCAGCTAACTAAATATAAAATTCAGAATTTGTTTGCATTTTTTACAACCTCACAATATACTCCATTAAGAGTATAGAATCAAACTGTGGTATGGGATCACGTTTTTGTTTTTTTCCTTTTGTGTGGTTATGTTATTAATTTGATAAGTTCAGTTCAGTTCAGTTCAGTTCAGTCGCTCAGTCGTTTCCAACTCTTTGCGACCCCATGAATCTAAAAAAAAAAAAAAACCTTACCCTCATGGAATGAATCTTTGGGTTTATGAGGACATTAGACACTATCGGGTTGAACTTTCTTATTTAATGAGCAAAATGAGTCCCCAAAATGTTCCTGAACTCACCCATGGTTTCACAATTAGTTGGTAGCAAGGTTTAGATACTGGAAGAAGCACAAAGAAGAGAAAGACATGGTTTATGTTTCAGGGCTCTTACAGTAAGGACAGGGAAGAGAGATTGAGAGAGAAATATAAATTAAAGTATCATCAAGTCATCTTTACTAAATATTTTAATAGGAATATTATTTCATAGAGGAACCTAGGTAGAAGAAATAAGTGATTGACTTTGCAGAGATCTTGAATGGTTGTGCTAAACCTGAGCTGAATTAAAGGGAATAAGGTCCCTTAAAGAAAAAGGAGTAATGCTAATGCTAGCAAAGAAATGGAGAAGACAAAGCGATAAGGTTAATGTCAGAAATATCAATTACAAATGATCATTTTAAATTATTTTCAGAACACAGTTCCTCCTCTGCTGTGCTCTTGTGTACAGTTTATCTTTAGTCACTAGGAATACTAGTAATGTGTTCAGCAACTAATATTTTATCAGTGTTACAGTAATACTGCCAGTGTTTATTGATTTGAAGTTTTTATATGTTTGTTTTTTGCTTTTTTCATGAAGGTGTATGATATTACTTAAAAATTTTTTCACTGTGTAGCTTATCCCCCACTCATACCCTTCCTTTCAAGATGCTAAATGTGACTTAGTTACTGTTAACTATATAAGTAGTTTCAGGTCAGTGTGCTAAATTTTGACAGGAGTGCTTTAAAGTTGAGTTTTGAAGGAAATAGGACTCAGGCGATCATGACTACTTGATACATTTTTTGAAAAATTGAATTTGTATTGGTAGGTGTTGTCTACATCTACTGGCCTAACAAAAACGGTGTATAATCCAGCTGCTTTGAAGGCTGCACAAAAAACCTTACTTGTTTCCACTTCTGCAGTTGATAATAATGAAGCACAGAAAAAAAAGCAGGTAAGTGTAGTTAGTAGTGTACAGTGTTTGCGTAGAGGGAAGCTTTTTCTGCATGTACGTGTATTTTCATAACATAGAGACAAAGGTATATATGTTGGCTGCCACTGAACTTTTGTTTTCCATAGTATATTAGTAAATATTAATTTTCTTCTTGTAATGAAAGGCTCTCCTGATTAATCTTTGAAACTTGCATATTGTTTAAGCTTTACATAGGAAAATTTTGCATTTATTTTTGTTTCCAAGCTTCTTGCCATAATCTCATTTAGAGCACAGTTCTGTCTTAAGTAATTGTGGGTTTTTTTTGGAAAAGTAAGTTTTCTAATACTATTTTTGACCCCTTCTCTAGGAGGCACTGAAACTTCAGCAAGATGTAAGGAAAAGGAAACAAGAAATTTTAGAAAAGCACATTGAAACACAGAAGGTAAAATAATTAAAGTTAGATTTGTCAGAGGGAACAGTATCTGGCTAGGCTAAGAACAATATGCCCGACATAGCAAGTAAGAAGATAAACATGGTAATAGGGAGTAGAAGATGCCAGTTTCTCTCTAGTTATGACATTCAATTATGTGTCAGTTCTTAATTATGTCTGGTAATGAAGGTTATAACATTTCAAAATATTAAAAATACACAAACTTTTGAACATTTGGTTTAAAATTATGTCTTTTCTAATTTAAATTTGTATATACTTGATAAAGAGATATCACAATGCTTTACACCAAAAACTGAAACCATCTTGACTCAGAGAATCTATAATACTATAGATTATAGTATTATACTATAGTACTATAGAATCTATATTGTGTGGTGTCTTCTACTCCTTACCATGTTTATCTTCTTTCTTCTTATCTTTGTACAGCGTATTGTTCTTAGCCTAGCCAGTTACTGTTCCCTCTAACAAAAGAAAGAAGGTAATTAAATATTCCACTTTTCTAATATCTCATATGAAGGGAAGCCGTAAAACTTTTCCTGTGATCATTTCTGGGTTGCAGATTGCTTTTGGAGTGTGAATACTTAAACTCAGTAATATCAACAGATGGATTAGAAAGTAAAATTATTGCTATTTCAAATTGATGACTTTTCAGGGATTAAATTAAATTTAAAGCTTATAACCATAAGAAATTTATATTCTAAGAGACTTAAGCAGTACTATAGTTCTTCACAGTGCAAACCAAGATTAAGACTTGAATTGAGAGAGTGACGCCAGTCTGCTGTTCTGCTTTCTTGGTGATTGTAAGCCTTGTCATGAATACATAAGCTATAAGTAGTAGTTATTTATTTTTATATTTACTTCGCTATGTTTGCTTTCTAAGTAGTAGTAGAAATAAGTCTTATATTTTTGTTTTTAAAAATTGGCCAGATGTTAATTTCAAAACTGGAGAAAAACAAAGCAATGAAGTCTGAAGATAAAGCAGAAATAATGAAAACTTTAGAGGTTTTGACTAAAAATATTACCAAGTTGAAAGATGAGGTCAAAGCTGCTTCTCCTGGACGCTGTCTTCCAAAAAGTATAAAAACTAAGACTCAGGTATTTCAGTTTGTGTTGTTATTTATACTGCATGTGCATGCAAAAAAAAAAAAGAAAACTGCATTAAGATTCATTGTTAATATTCTTTGCTACCATTCTCCCCCTTCTCTATTAATTAATGTTAATAAATACAAATAAGCAAACTTGATTTCATCTTTTGAATCCTGTACATTGTAGCTAGAAAGTCAATAATTAGGAGACTAGTAATGAATAATCTTTAAAAAGTAGCTTGAGGACAAAACAATATATGTGCTTGAATGCTTGATAGGAGTTTGACCTTTATTTTGTAAGTAGTTGTGGTATAAACTGTTAATGAACAGAAGTAACAATTTGAGTCACTGTACAGAATGGACTGATTAAATGGGAGAAAATTCAAGCAGATTAACCGATTAGACATAAGAAATTGAGCAAGTTAATTTCAGATGACAGTAAGTGATTTTTTAAAAACCCATAAGTTACAAATACTTACGCTTGGTGTGTGTGTGTATGTGTGTATATATATATATGTAATCATGAATTCATATTGATATCTCTGATTCTAATCTAACACCACAGTGTTCTTTGTTTCTTTCTCTTATGCCTGTTTCCCTGTTCCCATAATGACAACTTGTTCCCACTAACATCAATACAGTATACACTTAGACATTCAGGTGGTTCCAGAATTGCTAAAATAATACCGCTTTCATCAGCTAACTAAATATAAAATTCAGAATTTGTTTGCATTTTTTACAACCTCACAATATACTCCATTAAGAGTATAGAATCAAACTGTGGTATGGGATCACGTTTTTGTTTTTTTCCTTTTGTGTGGTTATGTTATTAATTTGATAAGTTCAGTTCAGTTCAGTTCAGTTCAGTCGCTCAGTCGTTTCCAACTCTTTGCGACCCCATGAATCACAGCACGCCAGGCCTCCCTATCCATTACCATCTCCCGGAGTTCACTCAGACTCACGTCCATCGAGTCCGTGATGCCATCCAGCCATCTCATCCTTTGTCGTCCCCTTCTCCTCCTGCCCCCAGTCCCTCCCAGCATCAGTCTTTTCCACTGAGTCAACTCTTCGCATGAGGTGGCCAAAGTACTGGAGTTTCAGCTTTAGCATCAGTCCTTACAAAGAAATCCCAGGGCTGATCTCCTTCCGAATGGACTGGTTGGATCTCCTTGCAGTCCAAGGGACTCGCAAGAGTCTTCTCCAACACCACAGTTAAAAAGCATCGATTCTTCGGCGTTCAGCCTTCTTCACAGTCCAACTCTCAGATCCATACATGACTACTGGAAAAACCTACACAGTCCTAATTGATTTGAAGTTATTTCAAATAATCTTTAGCAATTGCATAGTAATAACCATGAAGGAGGCTCTATTGACATAATTCTCTCCTTTTTCACTCTCTCAATTTAATTACCCTAATTTTCTCAAATAAATAACATGTTTCAAAAGTTATACTATTCATATATATATAAAGGATTATATAGATGATCATTCCTGTTTGATCCCTGGCACTCTGTTTCCCACTCTTCCCTCCCTCTTGGTATCTGTGTGTATGTATGCTTTCTTATGCGAAAGGGTACTATATAGTCCTCATTTGCACCTTAGTTTTTTGTTTTCCTTTTCACAGTTATTTCCTGAAAATTGTTCTGTGTCAGTCCATAGAAATTTCACTCTGGGTTCCATATGGAAAATGAATTGTAGGGATATCAGTGAAAGTAGGAACAAGTTGGGAAGCCTGTTGCATTAGTGTAGACCTAGGTGATTGATGGCTTGAATTAGGATGGTAGGACTGGAGATAGAGAACAAATGTATAGATTAAATAGGAATATGTAAAAAGCATTCCGTATAAAAAAATGTGTGTGTGTGTGTGTATATATATATATAAATGCAGGATATTAACGTCACCTGAATTACTAATCACTGTTTTCCAGATGCAGAAAGAGTTGCTTGACACAGAACTGGATTTATATAAGAAGATGCAAGCTGGAGAAGAAGTCACTGAACTTAGGAGAAAGTACACAGAATTACAGCTGGAGGTATGTTTCATCATAACCACAGTATGCTATTGTGGTCTTGAATGTTTATTTGAAAAATATTCTCATTCTGGTCAGCAGTCTTTGGCAGTCTCTGGAAAACATACTGGAAGTTGATATAAGAAAGAAGGAAGAGGTTAGCAAATTTTTTTAGAACTCATAGAAAAATCTCTTAGTATTTAATGAAAGGTGGCAGCTGGTCTCTCGACTTCTAGTAAATTTTATTCCTTTTCTGTTTTTGTTCTTTTCCTGAACCAAAATCTATTAAAGTTTTTTCAGGTGTTCTTATGGAGATGTTCTGTGCATATATAGACATGTTACATTGAGTTACTATGAGGATCAGAGTTTCTATGGTAGAATTAACATCAAAGAACATGTTTACTTAAGTTTTGCCTATAGGTGGTGCTGTGGGTGTTTTTAAAAGAGAAAAACTAGTTTCTTATAGTTAAGTTATATGATTATCTAAGAAAAAGCTAATAAAATTGAACTCTAATACATGATAATTTCTAAAGCAGAAAGGTATTTAAAAATCAGAATTACATTTTGATGTAAAGGGACATTTATGTCATTAGTGTAGTTGGTACTTGTCTGTATTTACCATTGTTGCCACAATTACATTTTTTGTATCTCAGCTTATTGTTTCTGCTTAGTCTGAAAATAATGCTTTTTTCTAAATTTGTTAGCAACTTGATTTTCTTTTTCCAACATCAGTTCAGTTCAGTTCAGTTCAGTTCAGTTGCTCAGTCATCTCTGACTCTTTGCAACGCCATGAACCGCAGCATGCCAGGCCTCCTTGTCCATCACCAACTCCCGGAGTCCACCCAAACCCATGTCCCTTGAGTCTGTGATGCCATCCAACCATCTCATCCTCTGTCTGCCATCCTTCTCCTTCTGCTCTCAATCTTTCCAAGCATTAGGGTCTTTCCAAATGAGTCAGCTCTTCATATCAGGGAGCCAAAGTACTGGAGTTTCAGCTTCAGCATCAGTCCTTCCAATGAACACCCAGGACTGATCTCCTTTAGGATGAACTGGTTGGTTCTCCTTGCAGTCCAAGGGACTCTCAAGAGTCTTCTCCAACACCACAGTTCAAAAACATCAATTCTTTAGCCCTCAGCTTTCTTTATAGTCCAACTCTCACATCCATACATGACCACTGGAAAAACCATAGCCTTGACTAGGCAGACCTTTGTTGGCAAAGTAATGTCTCTGCTTTTTAATATGCTGTCTGGGTTGGTCATAACTTTCCTTCCAAGGAGTAAGCGTCTTTTAATTTCATGGCTGCAGTCACCATCTGCAGTGATTTTGGAGCCCCCTAAAATAAAATCAGCCACTGTTTCCCCATCTATTTGCCATGAAGTGATGAAACCGGATGATCTTAGTTTTCTGAATGTTGAGCTTTAAGCCAACTTTTTCACTCTCCTCTTTCACTTTCATTAAGAGGCTCTTCAGTTCTTCACTTTCTGCATAGTACAAATCTAATTTAGTTCTGGGATCTGGGTATTAAAGAGTTTAACATTCAGCAGTCACTGTTCTTCTCTTAAGACCCTGTATTGTCTTCATAAAGTCATAGGTTGGAATCCTAAACCTGCATATATTTTACTTCTCTGGAAAATTTATATGGTTGTCTGTGTGTCCTGCCTAAGATAACAAGTTTTGAAAAACATAGATTTCTTTTATGTTAATGTAGAAATTGTGTTTTTACTGTTCTGGAGATTTCATGTTTGTGTTGGTGTGACTTTAAAAACAATTATCATTTAAAAAATTTTGGCCTATAATTGTAGTTAATAAATAATAGTATTACTAATATTCTTTACATCATTAGTTCATGTTTTTGTTCTTTATCATAATATAGCTAAACACTGAATGACATCTTCTGTTTTTCATTTATGATGCCTGATCTTTAGTTTACAACTAATACTAGTATGTGCAGTAATGCAGTATTTGCCAGAGTGTATTCATTCGCCACACCAGTGCCATATTTTGTTAATAGGTATTAGTGATAAAAGCTACTGAGGCCCAATAAGTTTGAACAAGATTATGGTAAACATGTTTTTTTGTTTATGGTTTTCTAGAAGCTTATAATTTGTGTATCTCCCAAAGTACATATTTAAATACTCAATAATGCTCAAACTCACTTGTCCATGGACCCCCCTTTTTAAGGAGCATTTTGAGACATTAAAGTTCCCAAGAGGATACTTTTGTATGTGCTGTGCTATTATTTACTTTAATCCTTGACCTTTGAAATTTATTATTTGGATTTTAGATGATTACTTTAGCTAATATTAAAATTAACTGTTTTAATATGAATAAAATATTTATACTTGCAGAGATTTTGGCAGTGGTGGCTACTTGACAGTTCCACTTGAATGTTTCACATCCTCAGACTTGACATGTTCAAAATTTTGCTTATTTTGTCCCTAAACTCGTCAACACAATTGCTCAAACCAGAAATCTGGAAATCTTCATTGATTTCTCCCTTTCCTTCAGTATTCATATATATTTAATTACCAAGTATTATACCTATTACTCTCTAATAAATCTTAAATATGTTTATTTTACTTCTTTCTACCTCCATTGCCACCACTGTAGACCAAGCTTCTGTTTCAGTGGTTGGAGATATGGTAATAGCCTGACTGGTTTCCTTCCTATCTTCTCTTTTTCTCTTTATCAGAATAACATCTTAAAACACTGATTTGATTATATCACTTTACTTCTGACCTTTAGATGTTTTCATTGATTTTTGTGGCTCTTGGGATGAAGTCAAAATGTTTAACTTTGTCCTTAAGTTGTTCATGATCTGGCTCTGCCCCTCTGGCCTCATCTCTCCATCCTGTGTGGTCCAGCCATGCTGGATTTTACTCCTTCTTAGAAGTACCATGTTCCTTTCAACCTTGGTTCCTTTTTCATGCTGTATCCCTCACCCCTCTTGCTTTGCTTATTCTTTGTACCTTCTTTGATTCATTGAGCAAATACTAAATTTCTTTGGTTTGCCAGCTGCTATTGTAGGTGCTGGGAATTAAGTAGAGAATAGGACAACGAAAAGGTTCCTCATGGAACTTTTGTTCTAGTAGTTTATTTATACCAAACTGGGCTTTGCAGGTGGCGCTACTGGTAAAGAATTGTGGGCTCTCAGTCGTGGGTTGGGAGGATCCCCTGGAGAAGGAAATGGCAACCCACGCCAGTGTTCTTGCCTGGGGATCCACGGACAGTGGAGGCTGGTGGACTACAGTCCATGGGATAACAAAGACACGACTGAGCATGAGTGTCTGTGTGCATGCGCGCGCACACACACACACACACACACACACACAGACACATACCCCTTCATTGCAGATCTTTAATACTTTATTCATATCTTTAAGTAGAGCATTTCCTCATTTTTGGAGTCACTTTTCATTAATATAATAAATAACTTAGTAACTTAATTTCTCTATCCTTCTAGAATTTGAGTTTCATGAGGGTAAAGACTAGCCCACAGGAGGAGCTCATTAAATATTTGTGGAATGTAGAAATGGTGTGGTAATCATATAGAGTGATACAGTGGGGTAAAAGTTACTATACTACATTGGTGGTATACTGGTGTTAGTGATCAAACTAATGAATTTGAAATAACTATCTACTGAAGTCAGCAGGCAAACAAATAGAAACATTGTATTTGAAAGTCATAACTGGGAAAAAATGTACTTCTTAGATAGATAGATAGATAGGTATTTTGTATCTCTGTGTTTAACTTCTGAAGTAATATTCAACACTGCATTATTTGAAACTCAAGAATGGCTGGCCTTTTTGTGATATAGTTTGATGTCTTAGAGAGTAAGGACTTAGTAGAAAAGGTGTATTTAATAATTTCAGAATGTTGCTTAATGTTATTTTGTTTTTTAAATTCATTAGCTAAATTTCCTTTCACTTTAAAAACTAAAACTCTAGCTTGAATTATTAAATGCTTCTGTAGGACATTCTTTGAATATGATATTCAGTTGTATGACTGATGTCAGATGTGTGACTCATCTGAGTATAATACTTGGCTTGTGTTCGTAATGGTGATGTTTATAACCTGTTTGTCCAATCTCTTCTAGGCTGCAAAGCGAGGGATTCTTTCATCTGGTCGTGGTAGAGGAGTTCATTCAAGAGGTCGAGGTGCAGCTCACAGCCGAGGCAGGGGTCGAGGCCGAGGTCGAGGTGTGCCTGGTCATGCTGTGGTGGATCACCGTCCCAGGGCATTGGAGATTTCTGCATTTACAGAGAGTGATAGAGAAGATCTTCTTCCTCACTTTGCGGTACTTTCTTATTGTCCAACGAAACAAATACTGATACATTGTTGGGTGTAATGGATGTTAAAGGAGAAAATATGAAAATGAAATGAGTAATTTAAACCCATTAATCTCACCAAAGTGTTTGATCTATAATAATCTTTTAATTATTTAAGAAACAAATTGTAGGAGTTTTTTGTTTAATCATTGTCTGAAAGAAATGTTACTTTTCTTACACTTAGTAGGCCTTCAGATATTATGACAGGAATGATTTAAACTTATTGATTCAGAGAGGGAAGTCCTAGAATTTAGTTTCATTTGATATTTACTTTTAGGAAAAATTGAGCATATTGCTCGGGCCATTCAGTTTTTTTAAAGTTAAGGTGGAATTTTATTCATTAATACTCTATTCTTGATATAGCTAACCTAGAAATGAAACAAGACAAAATTTTGGAATATGATCTTGAAGTTGCCTTAGTTGATACCAGGGTATAATTAAGAGTCAGTCTAATGGTAATAGAGTTATGTATGAGGAAGGCGAATAAGAGTCTAGTCCCTGCTAATCCATTATTTTATGTGGATATCCTGGAATCTGTTAGGCTCATGTGCAGAATGGAGAGTATGTCTGCCTAAAGGCCTTTTTAGCTTACATGTTGTGATTCTTAGTGGTATCACAAAGGTTAGTTACTAAACGTCAGTCTTGCCTGCAGCATTAGAGTAATTGCTCTAGATAAAGTATATAAAGTAAATAACCAGTTCTTTACCCTAGAGGATTTTACATATTATGGTTTAACACAAACCAGTTAAAGAAAACTAAAACAATTTATAATCAAGTTAAATTTATTAAAAACTATAACTGCTTCAGTATTTTAGAGAACTTTTTTTCACACAGGCATATGATGGTAAATGAACAGTCAAGTTTCATGAGGTAGTAAAACTGGAACTTGGGTCTAGAAGGATGGGTAAGCTTGTAGATAGGTACACAGGTAGTTGAACCTTTTGCATGTTCAGATTTAAATGTTTCACAGTTATATTCCAGGCTGTTAACTGTAGTTACAGAGGTGAAACTATAGTTTTTTAGGACATCAAGAGGTATTGAAAGAAATGGTGTATGTTTAAGAAATAACTTAGATGATTAATATTTAACGGTGATGGGTCTGGAATAACTTATGCTTTATGACTTTAAAGGGAGACAGAAAAGAATCACAAAGTTTTCTAGCTTAGAGATACTGTAGCCCAATACTTACCTACTGTACACCCTGTTTCTATACCTTGCCAAGGGGAAGAAGATCCAGATAAATTTAAGTGTATTACATATAGTTATATAGCTAATCAGGAAATTATTAAAGAATATGCTAAAATAATTCAGACAGACAAGGTGAGTTTAGGAACATGTTTTGGTAAGGCTAAAACAGTTTTGGTTTTAGAAACATTAAAGTGAAAAAAAGTGAAAGAAAGTGCAGGTGACTTAGTCGTGTTGGACTCTCTGCTACCCCATGGACTATATACAGTCTATGGAATTCTCCAGACCAGAATACTGAAGTGGATAGCCTTTCCCTTCTCCAAGGGATCTTCCCAACCCAGGGATAGAACCCAGGTCTTCCACATTACAGGCAGATTCTTTACCAGCTGAGCCACAAGGAAGCCCCAGAATACTGGAATGAGTAGCCTCTCCCTTCTTCGGGGGGGCCTTCCTGACCCAGGAATTGAACTGGGGTTTCCTGCATTACAGGCAGGTTCTTTACTAACTGAGCTATGAGGGAAGCTTAGAAAAGCTTAGAAACATTCAGAAGCTCTAAATGGATATTCATTCTTGCATGAGTTTGGAGATTCGAATTCTAAGCAGTTAGTAGTGGTAATGAACATTTAAAAATTGTCAGTCTTTAAATAAGATAGCTTCTCTATCTCAACCTGTGATTTGAACATGACAGGCATCAGGAAAAACCTGTAGTACTAAACATCATTACAAATTGTGATTAATGAATTACTTTCTTTAATTTATGCGCTGGAACTAGTATAGTAATAAAACGTTACAGCTAAAACTTATAAAGCACTTATTTTGTGGCTGGTTTTATTCTGAATGCTTTATATAACTCATCATATTATGAGTTATTTTGACACCTCTCTGAGGTAGGTACCTTTATTGTGCTTATTGTAGAGATTGGGAAAATGAAACATGAAGAGATTAAGAAATTTGTTCAACTTGTTCAAGCTAACACTAACAGAGCTGGGGTCTGACTGATTCGGTGGTCCATTTTCTTTACTATGCCCTAGAGAATTTTTCTTTGTGTAGTGTGTGTATTTAATGAGATTGTGGTTTTAATTTTATTTGAGGATAAGAAAGAAGGACAATATTAGTAATGATATATAAGGGACTGAAGTTTTATGTGATAAAGGTGCTGTTTCCTGCTATTTGTAGAAAGATCTTCCTATACATGGAAAAAATAAAATTCAGCATACCCAAAGCAAGCATAATTTAATATGCTTAGCTTGTAAATGTCCTCAAAGAATGTGTTCTAGAGGAGTGTAGAGTAAGAGTAAACAGCAGTCAGATAAACTTTTGAATTGAAAGACCGGGACTCTCATCCTGGTAATTAACTTAGTTACTTTGGAAAAATTACTTAAATTCTCTGACTCTTCCTCCCTGCCCCCCAGCTTTAAATTGGGAATCAAAAACACTCAAAGACTATTCTGAGGATAATGATCTGCTTTAGAAAGGATTTAGCATTTTCTGGAATTAGAATAATGAGCATAAAAGAAGTAGCAATAAGGAAACTCAGTCTTTGACCAATGTTTCCATTATTTAAAGAACAGTTCAATTGAAGGGATGGATATAGGTATACTTATAGCTGATTGACTTTGCTGTATAGTAGAAACTAATACAACATTGTAAAGCAACTATACTCCAATAAAAATTTAAAAAATAATAATTCAGTCAAGTTTCCCTAATTTTAGAAAGTATAGAATTGTAAAATAATATTTGAAAATAAGACTACCCTTTTTCTTACAATATCAAGTACTAAAATGAATTACTCATAGTTTTTTTTCTTATCACCCTGAATTGTTATGTATCTGGGTTATATTTATTGGCATTTTAATATTTTAAAACCATTAGGATTTTGGATGTTTCAAAATATTTATTTGGAGGAAATACTTTTTTTTAATTTAAAGCAATATGGTGAAATTGAAGATTGTCAGATTGATGACTCTTCACTTCATGCAGTAATTACATTCAAGACACGAGCAGAAGCTGAAGCAGTAAGTATTACAAATAATCTAATTTATTGAAATTCAGATTTAAATGTTTTATAAATATTACAATTGTTTTAATATAAGTGTGGGTTGTTTTTTTTTTTTTCCTTAACGACAGTTTGACAAGACATAGGACATATAAAGTGGAATTCATGGTCACAAAGAATGTCCTAAAGCAGTTAGGCAGTTTTGGAATTTTTAGAATAGGTAGTCACCAAGTTGAATGACAAGTACTGTCTTGAGACATCAGGAATTCTTCCATTCTTTTTAATACCAGTAAGGCCCCTTCACTTTCTCCTTTTCTAAGCTGGCCCAAAACAAGTTTGCTTTTGCAGAAGGAGTGGTAAAGCGTAAGGTAGAAGCAGAAATAATAAATAATCCTGATGGCTACTCTTCTTAATCATCCCTCATCTGCTGCTTTCTAGACTCAGTTGGCTGAACCATGCAGTGTCCCTTGCTCAGGATATCTTCGTCTAGGCCTCTACAGCTTTTTACCAAGACATGAATATGTAGTACTAGCCTTTAGAGTCCTTTCAGTGTTCAGTTCAGTTCAGTCTTGTGTGACTCTTTGTGACCCCATGAATCGCAGCACACCAGGCCTCCTTGTCCATCACCAACTCCTGGAGTTCACCCAAACTCATGTGCATCGAGTCAGTGATGCCATCCAGCCATCTCATCCTCTGTCGTCCCCTTCTCCTCCTGCCCCCAATCCCTCCCAGCATCAGGGTCTTTTCCAATGAATCAACTCTTTGCATGAGGTGGTCGAAGTATTGGAGTTTCAGCCTCAGCATCAGTCCTTGCAATGAACACCCAGGACTGGTCTCCTTTAGGATGGACTGGTTGGATGATCTTGCAGTCCAAGGGACTCTCAAGAGTCTTCTCCAGCACCACAGTTCAAAAGCATCAATTCTTCGGTGCTCACCTTTCAGTGTAGTTGTCTTCAAATGTATATCTTGAATTATCTTTCTAAAAAATGCCAGAAGTATTTGCAACCTTGTCTGTCTTCTGGATTTAAAAGGTTAAAAAAAGAAAAATGAGTACGAAGTGTAGGGGATTCATAGTAACGTTTTTAATCCTGTGTATTCTTCATTCAGGATTGTAGAGAAATAGATGTACCCTTTTGATTTGGGAAAAGTGCATTAAGCATTCCAAACAGTTAACCTAATATGAATGAGGAATGGAAGAGTAGGATGGTTTTCAAAAGTTTTGAGATGATTGCGGTCTAAGTAAGTTTTGAAAATCTTCTAAATTGATTTACCCTCGTCTAGTAAATATCCCCTGGCAGTGCATTGCTGGGGATTTCCCTGGTATGAGTTGTTCTTGGGACATTGTAGTCTGTAATATAAAGACTGTATGTCTGAGATGTCTCAGGGAATTGTTAACTGGGGCCTGGAATAATGGGATTTCAGAATTAGATTGGTGGGTAGTGGATAGTTTTATAGGAATTTCTCATCCTAGAGTTTTGTTAAAGTTTTAAGAAATCTTTATTTAAAAGTCTTTTGTGAAAACAAAAGGTAATTTATAATTGATTAAAGTTTAAAACTTTCTTATAAGCTTGTATGTGTATGTGTTATATTGAAAAACAGTTTTGATCTAGTTTTCTCTCAGAGGTATTGTAGAGTGTAAGTTAAGAATGAGCTTCCTTTAAATGATGCCTTCAGTGACAGTTTTCAGAGTAATGTTGAATAGGTAGATTGAGTACCATCTTTTATATTCTATTTGTTTTCCGGAAAGTAGTCATGTTATTAAACAGTGGTAGTTACATTCAGATGGTTATAGTATTTACCAAATTTGTGAATGTAGTAACTGCTTAAAAAATGTGTATTGTTACTTCTCCCTGTTTATTTACATGACTGAGGGGAAAAAAACTTTCTGCCTCTTAAGTAATTTTTGGATGTTTTGCTTTTAATAGGTAAGATCTGTTGACAGATACCATCCTTCTTGGGTTTTGCTTTTTCTCTCTCAGGTGTAAACTTTTTTAATATATATTTTTATACTGTGTATATATTTTCCAAGCAAATAGCAGTCAGTTTAAAGACCAGGGACTAATGTGTAAAGAGAAACTTTGACAACAAATTATGTGAAGATTGACTAAGCGACAGAACACCTTTGGTTAACTTGGATCTGATGTGAGTTAGGTTGGGCAATTTAAAAATTAGTGTGTTTGACATTGAGTTACCAATATTTAATTTTTTCAAAGAGGAATGCCTAAAAAGTACAAAAAATTACTTGTCCCATCACTCAGTTCAGTTCATTTGCTCAGTTGTGTCCGACTCTTTGCGACCCCATGGACTGCAGCACACCAGGCCTCTCATCACTATCATTATACATAATGAAGAAAAATTGAATACCAGTATGTGGGTGGATAGAATTCAAGCCAAAGGATAGGCTTTTGCAGGAAAATAAATTTGTCCAGTCCACCTTTCTTAATGTTTATTTCCAAATACTTCATTGTTCATAATTTCTGAACCATTGTATTAGATGATTATGTGTCTATTTTCTTAAGTCAGTAGGTGCATAATATTTTAAAGTAAATTACAAGGCATAAGATAATCAAAGACATTCAAATATGATTGAAAAGTAAGAAATTTTCCTCAGAAAAGAGATTGAAATATTTTAGCTTTAGGTTAAGTTAACAGAATCATTTTAACTTTAGGTTAAGATGGTTAAGGTTTGACTCTGGTTAATTAGACGATGAATCCTGTTGCTTTATTTTCTGTTCTCTGGTTTGTCTGTCATCAACCCCAATGTACTAAAGGTGGATAAGTACCCAAAGAGGACAGAAAAAAAGTGACCTCTTCCTATGACTGGTTAGAAAGTTAGTTTTCCTCCTCTGAATTGTTCCTATACTTTTGTAAGCAACCAGGATTCGGTTTTAGAATAGGATAGTTAAGTTCCTATTTTATGAGTCAGTCCCAAAGATGAAACTCGACAGTCTCAAACTCAAAGAGATAGGAAGCTGTTTATAGCAAAAGGAAAGAGACTCTTGTTCTACTGGTAGGTTTTGACACCCATGCCTCAACTTCCAGGAGTTGTGAGGATTCAAAACTTATAAAGTATACTTAGAACATGGTTCCTGGAACATAGTAAATCATCTTGCATGCATGCTAAGTTGCTTCAATTATATTTGACTCTTTGCGATCTTATGAACCGTAGCCGGCCAGGCTCCTCTGTCCATAGGATTCTCCAGAAAAGAACATTGGAGTGGGTTGCCATTCCTTTCTCCAGGGAATCTTCCAGGCCCGGGGATTGAACCCATGTCTCTTGGATTGGCAGGTGGATTCTTTACCACTGTGGGCTTCCCTTTTAGCTTAGTTGATAAAGAATCTGCTTGCAATGCAGGAGACTCGCCAGTTCACTACCTGGGAAGCCCAAACCATCTTAGTGTTAGCTATTATTAATATTTGTGGTGTGTCTGTGTGTGAATGTAACTGAATAGAAACAAGATAGAAGAAATGATTTCAAAACTCATTCTTTAGACCTGAAGATAGAAGCACAAAATTGGATTCATAGAGAATAGTTCAACATCAAGTCAGAAATTAATGGGGCTAACTGAATAAATAGTAAATCTGTGGCAAGAACTAAGTGTATAAGTGGATTCATTCACAAAGGTTAGTTACTAAACGTCAGTCTTGCCTGCAGCATTAGAGTAATTGCTCTAGATAAAGTATATAAAGTAAATAACCAGTTCTTTACCCTAGAGGATTTTACATATTATGGTTTAACACAAACCAGTTAAAGAAAACTAAAACAATTTATAATCAAGTTAAATTTATTAAAAACTATAACTGCTTCAGTATTTTAGAGAACTTTTTTTCACACAGGCATATGATGGTAAATGAACAGTCAAGTTTCATGAGGTAGTAAAACTGGAACTTGGGTCTAGAAGGATGGGTAAGCTTGTAGATAGGTACACAGGTAGTTGAACCTTTTGCATGTTCAGATTTAAATGTTTCACAGTTATATTCCAGGCTGTTAACTGTAGTTACAGAGGTGAAACTATAGTTTTTTAGGACATCAAGAGGTATTGAAAGAAATGGTGTATGTTTAAGAAATAACTTAGATGATTAATATTTAACGGTGATGGGTCTGGAATAACTTATGCTTTATGACTTTAAAGGGAGACAGAAAAGAATCACAAAGTTTTCTAGCTTAGAGATACTGTAGCCCAATACTTACCTACTGTACACCCTGTTTCTATACCTTGCCAAGGGGAAGAAGATCCAGATAAATTTAAGTGTATTACATATAGTTATATAGCTAATCAGGAAATTATTAAAGAATATGCTAAAATAATTCAGACAGACAAGGTGAGTTTAGGAACATGTTTTGGTAAGGCTAAAACAGTTTTGGTTTTAGAAACATTAAAGTGAAAAAAAGTGAAAGAAAGTGCAGGTGACTTAGTCGTGTTGGACTCTCTGCTACCCCATGGACTATATACAGTCTATGGAATTCTCCAGACCAGAATACTGAAGTGGATAGCCTTTCCCTTCTCCAAGGGATCTTCCCAACCCAGGGATAGAACCCAGGTCTTCCACATTACAGGCAGATTCTTTACCAGCTGAGCCACAAGGAAGCCCCAGAATACTGGAATGAGTAGCCTCTCCCTTCTTCGGGGGGGCCTTCCTGACCCAGGAATTGAACTGGGGTTTCCTGCATTACAGGCAGGTTCTTTACTAACTGAGCTATGAGGGAAGCTTAGAAAAGCTTAGAAACATTCAGAGGCTCTAAATGGATATTCATTCTTGCATGAGTTTGGAGATTCGAATTCTACTCAGTTAGTAGTGGTAATGAACATTTAAAAATTGTCAGTCTTTAAATAAGATAGCTTCTCTATCTCAACCTGTGATTTGAACATGACAGGCATCAGGAAAAACCTGTAGTACTAAACATCATTACAAATTGTGATTAATGAATTACTTTCTTTAATTTATGCGCTGGAACTAGTATAGTAATAAAACGTTACAGCTAAAACTTATAAAGCACTTATTTTGTGGCTGGTTTTATTCTGAATGCTTTATATAACTCATCATATTATGAGTTATTTTGACACCTCTCTGAGGTAGGTACCTTTATTGTGCTTATTGTAGAGATTGGGAAAATGAAACATGAAGAGATTAAGAAATTTGTTCAACTTGTTCAAGCTAACACTAACAGAGCTGGGGTCTGACTGATTCGGTGGTCCATTTTCTTTACTATGCCCTAGAGAATTTTTCTTTGTGTAGTGTGTGTATTTAATGAGATTGTGGTTTTAATTTTATTTGAGGATAAGAAAGAAGGACAATATTAGTAATGATATATAAGGGACTGAAGTTTTATGTGATAAAGGTGCTGTTTCCTGCTATTTGTAGAAAGATCTTCCTATACATGGAAAAAATAAAATTCAGCATACCCAAAGCAAGCATAATTTAATATGCTTAGCTTGTAAATGTCCTCAAAGAATGTGTTCTAGAGGAGTGTAGAGTAAGAGTAAACAGCAGTCAGATAAACTTTTGAATTGAAAGACCGGGACTCTCATCCTGGTAATTAACTTAGTTACTTTGGAAAAATTACTTAAATTCTCTGACTCTTCCTCCCTGCCCCCCAGCTTTAAATTGGGAATCAAAAACACTCAAAGACTATTCTGAGGATAATGATCTGCTTTAGAAAGGATTTAGCATTTTCTGGAATTAGAATAATGAGCATAAAAGAAGTAGCAATAAGGAAACTCAGTCTTTGACCAATGTTTCCATTATTTAAAGAACAGTTCAATTGAAGGGATGGATATAGGTATACTTATAGCTGATTGACTTTGCTGTATAGTAGAAACTAATACAACATTGTAAAGCAACTATACTCCAATAAAAATTTAAAAAATAATAATTCAGTCAAGTTTCCCTAATTTTAGAAAGTATAGAATTGTAAAATAATATTTGAAAATAAGACTACCCTTTTTCTTACAATATCAAGTACTAAAATGAATTACTCATAGTTTTTTTTCTTATCACCCTGAATTGTTATGTATCTGGGTTATATTTATTGGCATTTTAATATTTTAAAACCATTAGGATTTTGGATGTTTCAAAATATTTATTTGGAGGAAATACTTTTTTTTAATTTAAAGCAATATGGTGAAATTGAAGATTGTCAGATTGATGACTCTTCACTTCATGCAGTAATTACATTCAAGACACGAGCAGAAGCTGAAGCAGTAAGTATTACAAATAATCTAATTTATTGAAATTCAGATTTAAATGTTTTATAAATATTACAATTGTTTTAATATAAGTGTGGGTTGTTTTTTTTTTTTTCCTTAACGACAGTTTGACAAGACATAGGACATATAAAGTGGAATTCATGGTCACAAAGAATGTCCTAAAGCAGTTAGGCAGTTTTGGAATTTTTAGAATAGGTAGTCACCAAGTTGAATGACAAGTACTGTCTTGAGACATCAGGAATTCTTCCATTCTTTTTAATACCAGTAAGGCCCCTTCACTTTCTCCTTTTCTAAGCTGGCCCAAAACAAGTTTGCTTTTGCAGAAGGAGTGGTAAAGCGTAAGGTAGAAGCAGAAATAATAAATAATCCTGATGGCTACTCTTCTTAATCATCCCTCATCTGCTGCTTTCTAGACTCAGTTGGCTGAACCATGCAGTGTCCCTTGCTCAGGATATCTTCGTCTAGGCCTCTACAGCTTTTTACCAAGACATGAATATGTAGTACTAGCCTTTAGAGTCCTTTCAGTGTTCAGTTCAGTTCAGTCGTTCAGTCTTGTGTGACTCTTTGTGACCCCATGAATCGCAGCACACCAGGCCTCCTTGTCCATCACCAACTCCTGGAGTTCACCCAAACTCATGTGCATCGAGTCAGTGATGCCATCCAGCCATCTCATCCTCTGTCGTCCCCTTCTCCTCCTGCCCCCAATCCCTCCCAGCATCAGGGTCTTTTCCAATGAATCAACTCTTTGCATGAGGTGGTCGAAGTATTGGAGTTTCAGCCTCAGCATCAGTCCTTGCAATGAACACCCAGGACTGGTCTCCTTTAGGATGGACTGGTTGGATGATCTTGCAGTCCAAGGGACTCTCAAGAGTCTTCTCCAGCACCACAGTTCAAAAGCATCAATTCTTCGGTGCTCACCTTTCAGTGTAGTTGTCTTCAAATGTATATCTTGAATTATCTTTCTAAAAAATGCCAGAAGTATGTGCAACCTTGTCTGTCTTCTGGATTTAAAAGGTTAAAAAAAGAAAAATGAGTACGAAGTGTAGGGGATTCATAGTAACGTTTTTAATCCTGTGTATTCTTCATTCAGGATTGTAGAGAAATAGATGTACCCTTTTGATTTGGGAAAAGTGCATTAAGCATTCCAAACAGTTAACCTAATATGAATGAGGAATGGAAGAGTAGGATGGTTTTCAAAAGTTTTGAGATGATTGCGGTCTAAGTAAGTTTTGAAAATCTTCTAAATTGATTTACCCTCGTCTAGTAAATATCCCCTGGCAGTGCATTGCTGGGGATTTCCCTGGTATGAGTTGTTCTTGGGACATTGTAGTCTGTAATATAAAGACTGTATGTCTGAGATGTCTCAGGGAATTGTTAACTGGGGCCTGGAATAATGGGATTTCAGAATTAGATTGGTGGGTAGTGGATAGTTTTATAGGAATTTCTCATCCTAGAGTTTTGTTAAAGTTTTAAGAAATCTTTATTTAAAAGTCTTTTGTGAAAACAAAAGGTAATTTATAATTGATTAAAGTTTAAAACTTTCTTATAAGCTTGTATGTGTATGTGTTATATTGAAAAACAGTTTTGATCTAGTTTTCTCTCAGAGGTATTGTAGAGTGTAAGTTAAGAATGAGCTTCCTTTAAATGATGCCTTCAGTGACAGTTTTCAGAGTAATGTTGAATAGGTAGATTGAGTACCATCTTTTATATTCTATTTGTTTTCCGGAAAGTAGTCATGTTATTAAACAGTGGTAGTTACATTCAGATGGTTATAGTATTTACCAAATTTGTGAATGTAGTAACTGCTTAAAAAATGTGTATTGTTACTTCTCCCTGTTTATTTACATGACTGAGGGGAAAAAAACTTTCTGCCTCTTAAGTAATTTTTGGATGTTTTGCTTTTAATAGGTAAGATCTGTTGACAGATACCATCCTTCTTGGGTTTTGCTTTTTCTCTCTCAGGTGTAAACTTTTTTAATATATATTTTTATACTGTGTATATATTTTCCAAGCAAATAGCAGTCAGTTTAAAGACCAGGGACTAATGTGTAAAGAGAAACTTTGACAACAAATTATGTGAAGATTGACTAAGCGACAGAACACCTTTGGTTAACTTGGATCTGATGTGAGTTAGGTTGGGCAATTTAAAAATTAGTGTGTTTGACATTGAGTTACCAATATTTAATTTTTTCAAAGAGGAATGCCTAAAAAGTACAAAAAATTACTTGTCCCATCACTCAGTTCAGTTCGTTTGCTCAGTTGTGTCCGACTCTTTGCGACCCCATGGACTGCAGCACACCAGGCCTCTCATCACTATCATTATACATAATGAAGAAAAATTGAATACCAGTATGTGGGTGGATAGAACTCAAGCCAAAGGATAGGCTTTTGCAGGAAAATAAATTTGTCCAGTCCACCTTTCTTAATGTTTATTTCCAAATACTTCATTGTTCATAATTTCTGAACCATTGTATTAGATGATTATGTGTCTATTTTCTTAAGTCAGTAGGTGCATAATATTTTAAAGTAAATTACAAGGCATAAGATAATCAAAGACATTCAAATATGATTGAAAAGTAAGAAATTTTCCTCAGAAAAGAGATTGAAATATTTTAGCTTTAGGTTAAGTTAACAGAATCATTTTAACTTTAGGTTAAGATGGTTAAGGTTTGACTCTGGTTAATTAGACGATGAATCCTGTTGCTTTATTTTCTGTTCTCTGGTTTGTCTGTCATCAACCCCAATGTACTAAAGGTGGATAAGTACCCAAAGAGGACAGAAAAAAAGTGACCTCTTCCTATGACTGGTTAGAAAGTTAGTTTTCCTCCTCTGAATTGTTCCTATACTTTTGTAAGCAACCAGGATTCGGTTTTAGAATAGGATAGTTAAGTTCCTATTTTATGAGTCAGTCCCAAAGATGAAACTCGACAGTCTCAAACTCCCAAAGAGATAGGAAGCTGTTTATAGCAAAAGGAAAGAGACTCTTGTTCTACTGGTAGGTTTTGACACCCATGCCTCAACTTCCAGGAGTTGTGAGGATTCAAAACTTATAAAGTATACTTAGAACACGGTTCCTGGAACATAGTAAATCATCTTGCATGCATGCTAAGTTGCTTCAATTATATTTGACTCTTTGCGATCTTATGAACCGTAGCCGGCCAGGCTCCTCTGTCCATAGGATTCTCCAGAAAAGAATATTGGAGTGGGTTGCCATTCCTTTCTCCAGGGAATCTTCCAGGCCCGGGGATTGAACCCATGTCTCTTGGATTGGCAGGTGGATTCTTTACCACTGTGGGCTTCCCTTTTAGCTTAGTTGATAAAGAATCTGCTTGCAATGCAGGAGACTCGCCAGTTCACTACCTGGGAAGCCCAAACCATCTTAGTGTTAGCTATTATTAATATTTGTGGTGTGTCTGTTTGTGAATGTAACTGAATAGAAACAAGATAGAAGAAATGATTTCAAAACTCTCATTCTTTAGACCTGAAGATAGAAGCACAAAATTGGATTCATAGAGAATAGTTCAACATCAAGTCAGAAATTAATGGGGCTAACTGAATAAATAGTAAATCTGTGGCAAGAACTAAGTGTATAAGTGGATTCAGTCAAGAAAAAATCAAATCGTGTTTTTAACAGTCTGTGTGTTATTACTGATTTACTTACTAGTTAAGTATTGCTAAATGATGAACACTGCTGTGAGAATTAGTAAATCTAAGTCTGAAGCTTGTGAGAAAGTGGCCATGTAACTTGAACTTAAAGCTAAAGAAATAGAAATCTTTCTCTATAAATTCTGAAAATCAGATTTTACATGTTTTGAGTTTTGTCTTGGTGATTCTTTAATGTAACTCCTGCCTAAAACATTATATACTCTGGTTATTACGAACATTAATAAACTTGGTTTTAACTTTATTTTATAGATAGTTTTACCATTGTGATTACTAAAAAAGAAAGATATACCGGGATTCTAGCTTTAGCTCTTCTGACTTAGGTCTGTTTTCCCCACAGTGTTTTTGTAGAACATTGGTTTTATAAGAGCTCTAACAAAGGATTTTCTTGTCAGTAAGTTTGTGAAGAGCTACATTTTGTATGTTCAGTTTAGGTTTATAATCTAAAAACTTGAAAGCTTGAAAGGCAAAAGGCAAACACTACTGTTTAAAAGGCAAACACTCCTTGCTTATTCCAGTCTTTTCCAAATGTTGTTTCTAGAATCATTTTCTATGTAAGATACAGAGCCTACCTCATAACTACTTTTCATACTTTTTAAATTTCTTCATTTTTCAGATCTTCAAGCCTTTTTCTTTTTCCCCCTTCTGTCATATGTTTGCCTGCTCGCCTTACTTATAATTTGGTGCAAACTTTGAATGATGCTGTGTAAGACTAAATAGGCAAAATTCTAGAGCAAGCTTATGAATAAAATACTTCAGCCCTTAAACAGACTTTTCATATATACTTCAAAGCATAGAAATTAGAGAAAATTGTAAAATGAACCCCCACATGTTCCTCATTGAGCTTCAGCAATTATCCACTTACGGCCAATCTTTTTTTGTCTATATTCCACCCACTACAACACTCTACCTCCTTGTTTTGGAGCCATTCCCAGTCATACCATTTCAGCTGTAAACCTTTCAGTGTGTCTCTTTCAATATTAGAGGCCGAATAAAATAAAACAATACTATTATTATACCTAAAAATTATTATTATTCCTTAAATATTATTAAATTCCCAGTCAGAGTTTACATTTCCCTGGTTTTCTTATAAATATTTTACTTTCTTCCTTTAGGGATCCATAATAATTTTGATTTAGCTTGATTGGTATTATACAATTATAAATTCATAGATTTAAACATTTCATGGGTATTGATCCAGTGTTCTCAGTTATTGATGTGTCCTGTCTTTAGGTTTGTGGTGAGTGGTTTTGACAGGACTCTAATAGGTTATGATATTTTCTTTCTTTCTGGTATGAAAAGGTGTTCTAGGTTCATCTTATACATTTTCTTTTCCAGACCAGGAACTGGCCATTTCTCTAAGGAGCTCTGGTTCTTATTACTGGGAAAGGTATTTAAAGACCATAGTCTGAGTATTAAGCATGCTCATTACTACTGAGTATGTTAATTATAACAATTTTTTTCAGAGGTCAGAGCTGGGAGTGGGAGGGGGAATGCATTCATATACAGATGTGCACATATACATGTATAGCACATATATACACACGTATAAAGGAAATTGAAGGCTGCTGATATTCCCATATAATTCTGTACTGTGTGGTTTTTATACACACACATATACAGGTATGCCCTGTTTTACTGTGCTCTATTTTATTGCAGTTTGCAGATATTATTGTTTGTTTGACAGATTGAAGGTTTGTGGCAGTGCTTCTTTATGCTGATCTGTCGCCACCATTTCCCAGCAGCATTTGCTCACTGTATGTCTTTCTATCACATTTTTGTAATTTCTGCAATACTCTGAACTTTCTCATTATTATTATTATATTTGTTCTGGTGACCCCAGAATAAATGGTGGTTATTTGGGGGCACCATAAACTGTGCCCATATAAGATGGCAGATTTAGTCAATAAATGTGTGTTCTGACTGCCCTGTCAAGCAGCCATTCTACATCTCTCCCTCTCCTTGGGCCTCCTTGTTCCCTGAGACAAAACAACCTTGGAATGAGGCCAGTTGATAACCCTACAGTGGCCTCTAAGCATGCAAGTGAAAGGACAAGTCTCACGTCACTCACTTTAAGTCAAAGGCTAGAAATGATTAGGCTTAGTAAGGAAAGTATCACAGAAGCTGAGCTAGGACAAAAACGAGGCCTCCTGTGCCAGTTATTCAAGGTGTGAACACAAAGGAAAAGTTCTTGAAGGAAATTGAAAGTGCTACTCTAGTAAACACAAGAATGAAAAGAAAGTGAAATGGCCTTACCGCTGATATGGAGAAAGTTTTAGTGGTCTGGAGAGGAGATAAATCCAGCCTCGTAAAGAAAGAAAGTGAAGTTGCTCAGTCGTGTCCAGTCCAGAGCAATGCCCTGTCTTTTTTTCGATATTGTGAGGGCTGAGAGAGATGAGGAAGCTTCAGAGGAAAAGTTTGAAGCCAGCAGGGAATTGGTTAATGAGGTTTAAGGAAAGAATCTATCTCCATAACATAAAAATGCAAGTGCCAATAAAGAAGCTGCTGTGAGTTATTGCTAAAATAATTAATGAAGATGGCTATTGTAAACAGAATCTCAGTGTAGATGAAACAGCCTTATATTGAAAGAAAATGCCACCTAGGACATTCATAGCTAGAGAAAAGTCATTGCCTGACTTCAAAGCTTCCAAGGTCAGGTGACTTTTGTTAGGGGCTCATGCAACTGATGCCTTGAAGCCGAAACCAGAACTCACTTAGCATTCCGAAAATCCCAGGCTACTTACATTTATGGTAATTTTACTCTGCCTTATAATGTGTAAATTTTGAGTAGGGAATGGCAACCCTCTCTGGTATACTTGCCTGGAGAATCCCATCTATGGAGGAGCTTGGAGGGCCATGGGGTCTCACAGAGTCAGGCACAGCTGAGACTAACGCATATGCACAGCGGGTAAATGGAACAACAAAGCCTGGATGACAGCACCCAGTAAATAATTTTAAAACTAAAACTTTAGAGAGTTGTAGATTCACCTTATGAATTTGGAGCAAGTTTGAAATTAGAGATGTGCAAAATTAGATCATAAGAAATTTTTGAAGAAACTTACTATAGATGACATCACTAACGTTTTTTGCCTTTAGCTGGAAGAAAACATGAAAACATGATTTTTATGAGTAGATATTTTGTGTGAGATAGTTGTAATTCCTTACAGGAATATGTTTTTATGTAATATTTTTAGCCTCAAAAAATTAGTTTTTTCCTGGATTTAAATATTATATATAAGTACTTAAAATTTCTTTAGTTATATGACATGATGGGGTCATGGACTAAAAATTTCTGAGCTACATTTTAATGGGCATGAAATCTTTTAAATTAACCATAAATTTATATGTGTAGATTTAAAAGTTTTAGCTGGGAACTTTATATCATACTACTCATGGTCAGATGTCATTAAACATGTAATTGTTTCTACATTTGACATTATGCTGTACTTTGAGGTTTTGCTGTAAATCTTTGGTGACAGTTATTTTGATTTATTGCTAACGTTGATTTATATTAGTTCACATTACTTTAATTTGAAAGCACTCTTTCTGAACCAGCCATTTAATGTAGCCAATACTTAGGCTTGACTGCTCAGTTTTCATTATATGCAATTCTGAAAGCTTTGTAGGGAAGTTCTTTAGTTTTCAATAGAAAAGCTCAGTTTTTTTTCCTTCATTGAGATATTTGTAGTTTGTATTAGTGATACATCAGGCATTTTGTTATTTGTGATTATTTGATGTAATTTAGGTATAAAAACAGGTGCAAAATTATCCTTAAATTTATTAGCGGCTTCTAGTTTCTAGTTACTGTATGAGTCCTTTGTGAATCAATAAGAATTAAAATCTAAAACCAGAATCTTGAAGTGCTTTGCAATTATTGCCTTGAGTAGCAGTTATCATTTTACTGTAGACTTGGAGACATAGTTCTTCTAGTCAGATATTGGCCAGTAGTGAAATAGGTCTACTCAAATCACTAGGCTGACTTTAGAAATAAATAACAATAAGAAGTAAATTATAAACTGCAATAATAAATAGTAAATAGAGAAATAAACCACAAAGCAAAAATAGACAACTGTCTTCACTTGTATTTTTATTAGGTACTATAACATTTTATTGTTTTCTTTACAAATTATTAATGTTCTGTATTCCAATGTTTTTCATTGTTTTAGGCTGCAGTTCATGGAGCTCGTTTCAAAGGGCAGGATCTAAAGCTGGCATGGAATAAGCCAATAACTAATATTTCAGCTGTTGAAACAGAAGAAGTTGAACCTGATGAAGAGGAAGTATGTTTTTTTTTTATTTGTTTTTACCCTTAAATGTTTATTTTTATATAAAATGTGATCTATGGCTGTGATTTTAACATAAAGCTTTTATTCCTGAGCTACCTTCCAGGGAGGGGATAGCAGATAAAATGCAGATGACTAAATTTTATGTATTAATGAGAACTGTGGATTGTTAATCCAAAAAGAATATATGAAAATCATATATATACTCAGTTTTCATTTACTCTTAGAAGACAATAATTGCTCATTAGATTTTTATCCACAGGAAGTTTTATGATATTTTAAGTTTTAGAGTATATATTTACTTAATTACTTTATCGACATTTCAGGTTTTATTTTATTCATATCATTTTAGTTCATTAGAATGAATGCCTGCTATATGGTAGATACTGTGATAGGCAGAAAAATGAATAAGACACGGTCCCTATCATCAAGGAGCAATACAATCTGGAAAAGAAGGTGGTGATAGACACAAGAAACTAATTATAATAAAAGGCAGATTGATATGGTGAATAAAGATTTGAACAATATGCTGTGGGTACCCAGAGGAAGGAATGATTCTTTCTTTCCAAAAGAATCTTGAAGGAGGTGGTAGCAGTGTAGCTGAACCCCAAGTGATAAAAAATGCTTTTCATAACCAAGAACTTGGACTGGGAATAGAGAGGCATTATAATTGGCAGAGATGTGGGTGTGGAATAGTGTATTTTTTCTTGCATAACAGCAGTTAGTCTTATGGCTGAGAAGGGGGAGCATAAAGACCACTGAAGTGAGAGAGCCCTTTGAAACCAAAAATCTAAAAATAAGCAACTCTGTTTTGTTTAATCATGAAATAAGCTGTAGGAAAAAAATTTGAGGAAGTTAAGGAATAAAGGTAAGGTGGGAAAACTAAATGGTTCCGTGTTTTACCTTGATTAGATTTTCATTATGACACTTCATTTTGTTTGAAGAGCATTTGAGGCTGTTATACATGTCCATAGTCAAATGCAAGAATAAAATGTGTATTTTGAAACTCATATACATGATTTGTCATTTTATATTTTAGATTATACCTTTGTCCTTCCATGAGTTTGAATTGAATGGGGAGAAAAGCAGGAGAGCTCCTGGTATTAGGTATTTTGAAAAGTTTGAAAAGTAGTCTGAGAAGCTTTTATGAAGGGAATGGGGAAAAGAAAAGAATGCTGTAAAAGAAAATGTTTGTTACATACAGCAGAAAAGAAATATAAATATTGATAAACTTTATTCAAGTTACTGGTTGATTTAGTGTCAGAGAAGAATTACTGATGTTTTCTTTTAAGAAAAAGGTGTGCAGCAATGTTTTGTAGGTATAGAAGATGGCATAAATAAAGAGATAAAGAGAGAGGCAGGAGAAATGGCATGTACAAGGGCTTATTACTTTGATTTTTTTTTTTAGTGTCTGTTTGATGTAAGCAATAGAATAGATAGTATTGAGAAACCTTTGAGTGGATAAAGGTTGCTTTCTGTTTCTTGAACGTTTTTACTATAGAAATACCTTTTGTATTCGACTCTGTTGAGAGTAATCAGTATTTAAAAGTGTCACCTTTTTTCTTTTCTTTTTTTTTTTTTGGGTAAATTCCTAAATGCATTTTAACCTAAAGTTTCAGGAAGAGTCTTTGGTGGATGATTCATTACTTCAAGATGATGATGAAGAAGAAGAGGACAATGAATCTCGTTCTTGGAGAAGATGATTTGACTGATCATTGATCTGCATATGATAGAACTCTACCTGTGTTTCATTAGTATTATCTAATGTACTTTTACATATTTGTAAAAACAATTTTTGGTAAAATGTGATGAAGATGGATTTCACAAATAGACAAAAGAGAAGAAAACTACCTTCTGAATCCTGTATTTTGAAAGATTGATGTTTGCGTTTTATTTCAGTAAACAATTGGTAAAGACATCACACTAGAAACATATGCAATGTTTTTATTACATACTCACTGAACATTACAGAATTCTTTGGGTTCTTTGTAATTTAATGAATAGGTCTGAAGACTTAATGACCAATACTTGTTATAACTTAGAGAATTTTGTTTTACTCCAAATAAGGAATGAATTTGCATTTAAAATCTTAATGAATGTTTTCAAAAAATGAATAGATAACATAGTACTCTAACTAAAGTCTCCAAGTTATGTATTCATAATATTACATAGTAGTATGCTTAGGCTTTACTATGTATTAGCCTTTTGTTGGACTTGTGTATGTATTTTACCATATGGGTTTTAATGATAACGGTGTATGACTGCTTTGCATTTGAGTCCTTATGCATTCAGATGTTAAAAAATAAAGTGGAATGGTCTCTTGAAAAGAAAAGAAAAGAAAAAAGCAATGACAAAAAAAAAAAAAAAGACAATGTTCCTTGATTTAAAAAAAGAAAAAAAAAAAAGAAAGAAAAGAAAAAGAATTAAAATAAATAGACCATTCCAGATGGTTATCTACCCTTCTTCCCAGTTATCACAAAAGGAGCTATAATCACTAACTTATTCTTAATAATGGTTAACTGGTACCTTTACAATAATGTACAATCCATTGTTTAAAATTTATACCACTTCAGTTTGGTTTGATCCTATAAACTTTCAACAGATGTCTTAAAATTTAAAAGCAGGCTGATTAGTTTGGAACCAGACTTCAAGTAGAGATAACATTTGGTGAATAAGAAAACATCACATTACATTTTGGATGTATGAAAGAAAACTTGACCATTTGAAGATGTATGAATAAAGAAATGTACTATAGATACTGCTTTAGGAAAGCACTGTTTGGTAAGTGTTCCAGTCTGATATTTTAAGTGTGCATTTCCTATACTTCTATAAAAAAAAAAATTTGACATTTGCAACAATATTGTGATTTTTAAGTGGACTTCTCTGACAACATGGTCATTGAAAGTTGATATAGCAGTTTCTAGGAAATAAATGCATTCTTTGTAGAATGGAGGGTGGGAGATTACATGTTTTATCTTTTAAATTTTATCCTTTTAGTTGCAAGTATTTCTGCCCCTTCTGAGATTACAGTGATTATATTGAAAATCACACACACAAAAAACTTTCTTCCCATGCTGGGGTCCTAACAGTCACAAACTGTAATTTCACCACCATAGTCTTTTGCCAGTGGAGTAGCTCATGGATGCTGTTCCTCTTTTTCTTTTCTTCCTCTACTTAAAGGTGTATATATACTCCCAATGGTAGTTTTGTTTCATAGGAACGTTTTGGCTTGCAGTTGATGCACTTGTTTATATTTAAAATTTCACAGTCAGATTTCTTTTGTCAAAATAGTGACTTTACTCAGAACTTCTTTACTATACTTAGAGCTGTGATATATTTTTATGTATAGTCTCTTGTATGTTGACTATGTGCTATTCTGATTCATTAGGTAAGTTTGTTTTCTTTTCTTTTTAGTAGTCGTGAAAGATGCCAAATTGGCAGAGGCTCACGTTTCTTCTCTTTACACCAAACAGGTATTATAAAGAAAGAAAATCTTTCAAAGGCCAGTTAAATCTCCATACTGATTTTTGGCTTTATAATTTGATTAGCGAATTTTAGTGTGATATTGTGTAATTATTGTAAAACTCCCTATAATGTAACTGAAATTACATATTGTTTATTTAAATTCATAAATAGCTAATCACTTTCCATATTCTTAAATTCTGTCATAACCTAAAATTAAAATGTTTTATACCATGTTGCTTTGAATGAATCAGAACGCAAGTATGTTTTGATCGGGTCCTGAAGTTTGGGGATTAAATGTTAGCAACATTTATCAGGTTCATAATTATATTTTTATTATCATTAATATGATTTTAATTGTAAATAGTATTAAATTGCTATTGGGTTTTTTAAATTAATGAGTATGTTTATAAAAAAATACTAGTACTCTACATGTACTTTCATGTGTTCTCGTTTAAAACTTAAGATATCCATTTTACAGATAAGGAAACTTAGGCTAATAGAGATGGAATGACTTGCCCAAAGTGATAGCTAGTAATACAAGGACTAGATTTGGATGCAGGCACTCTGATTTCAGTGCCAACTTTTTTAAAAACTATGTTGCTACCTCCTTCCTAATTATTGATCGGGCATGAGATTGTGTTTGCAGTAAATGTAGTAGATGTTACACAAAATTACTAGTCTTTTTGGTCATTAGCCAGTTCATACCTTAACCATCCCTTTTAATACAGCACTTTGTTCATATCTCTGTTATAGTACTTATGTTGTAATATAGTTTATCTGGTTTATATGTCTGTCTTCCCCACTAGATTACAAGCTCCTCTAAGAAGGGGACCATGTCTTATTCATCTTTATCTCTAGTGATTATCATAAAACCTGGCTCATAGTGGACATTCAGTTGTTTGTGGGATGAATTAATGAATGAATGCATATTTAAATCTCCAGTAATGGAGTGACAATTACCTCCCTTGTTAATTCTTATCAATTTTCCAGAAGTCTTTCTTGAAGGTCTTCTCAATCAATTGGGATCATCTTAGTAAACAGTTGATTCTGTTAAGTATTGTACCAGTGGTGTTTGTTACAAATAGTGATGGAGGAATATACACATAGTCTTAGTGGAATTTCCGTAGCAATTAGTAAGCTATTAACATTTTAGAATATTAAATGTCTATTTCAGGAGTAAGATAGCCTTTTGGTTTCTATCATTGTGTAAGAATAGAAATGTCAAGAGCCACTAATCTAGTCCATCCCATTAATTTTTTATATTCAAAGATGAGCAAGTGTAGAGCACTGGACAAGTGTTAAGAGATTTAGCTTTTGTTCCCAAGCTCTGTAACGAATTCTCTGGCCTTAGACAAGTCTCTTAACTTATCCAGGGTTGTTTCCTTGTCTGTAAAATGAAAAGGGTTGGACTAGATGATCTCTTAAGGTTCCTTTCACATCTTTAGTTTCCCTGGTAGTATATTAGTGTCTGATCTAAAACAGTTTACTGTATCTACACCAGGTCTCCCTACCTGTTGCTGCTGTTTCTATCGTCAGTAGAAGCAACTTAGATTTGGTTATGATAAGTCATACAGTGTGTCTTGGTACAGTTTTGTATACTGTTCCCAGATGTTTGCTTTTGCTACACAAATTACATTTAACCTAAAAAGTATAGATTAACTTCTTTATTTACACTTTTTCTTCGTACTTACAATTTCCTTTCAGTTCTAAACTTGGAGTTTAAAACTCTTTTTTATTATAATATTTATCTAAAACTTGAAATACATTTTTTAGTTCTGTAATTTTCCTTAGAAGTTCTTTGCTATAGTATAGATCTGGGCTGAAGTGGGAATGAAAAAGGAATTGAGATGTAGACAGCTACTTTTTTCAGGAAAAAATTGAAGGAAATTATATATCATTTGTTAAAAGATTGATTAGGATTACCTCAAGGGATGGTGGAGTTGTCATTTTACATATTTCATTCAGTATCTTATGTCTCTACATAGCAGTGTTGTTTTAAATGTTATTGGATATTTGTAACATCTAAAAATTAATTTTGGTAGTTAACCAGTATTCAGCATTTAATGAAATCATGTTGCATGAGTGGGATAGTATTCCATAGCTCTTGTTTTATTTTGTGATATGATCAAATGTATCAAATGATAGTTTACTATTAAGATAAGACTTCATTGTTTTAGCTGACTACCTGTGAAAAATATGATTTAACTGGAGGAAATTTCTTCTTACTAGAACTGTTTTGTGGGGACTGTATTTTCAGTCTTACTTGGAACACTACTCACTGGTTCTAAAGGTTACAAAAAGAAAGCAAACAGTTACTCATCTAGTATGTTGAAATATCAATGGCTATTTTAGAGTATCATACAAACTTTATCAATTTATATTTTCTTCCTTTTTTCCTTACCTGTAGTGTAAACTAATTATAGAAAATTAGATTTAGTCCTAGAATTTATGTAAATATTTGTAAGATTTTTTTTCTTCCCTTACAAAAAAAAATCTTAGCATTTAAAAACAAAAATGTCCTGTGTAAAAGTTTCGACTTGTTAGCTTAGTTCAGTAAGCTTGTTAGCTTATTTTTGGTCTTTCACAGTGCTATTCCCATTCTTCTGAAATTCTATATGATTCAAAGTAGAAATTTAATCTAGGGATAATTCATAAACATACAATATTTGTAAGGCAGAAAGAAAAAACTTCCTTTTCCCATATTTTCAGAAACTCTCTTATTAACTTTCTGAATGGGCTAGTTGCTCTAAGGTATGTATACAGTATACAGGCTTTTAGAGAAGAATAGATTTTTTGCTCTGATTATTGTATACCTATCAGATGACAGCAGATTATCAGATGACAGCTATCTGATATCCAGAATAGCTTTCTAAAAGACCTAAGAAAGAAAGAAACCTTGGTGAATTTGATTGACATGCATTAGTAATTTCTAATGAAACTTACTAGAATTATAATGAAAACTTATTAGAATTATACTTATTCAGTAGAGAAATTCCTAATTTGGTTCTTGCATTTTATCAGTATTATGTACTCATTAGATTAGTATAATTGAAGCATCTTTTGCTTTTTTTGTACCAATTTATATTTGTTTCTTTCTAACCGTTCCCTCCCTGTTACTTTATTTCATCTACCCTCTTATCATCTCATCACCCAAGTTAGTCTTCTTCTGTGTACCAAACACTGTCTCATTTTGATATGTGCCTTTTTATTTACTTTTGTTGTTTATCATTATGCTTAGTGTAGTATTTTATGTCATACAGTGTGATTGAAGAATGAAATGGTTATCCCATGGAGTTTAAGGAAATTATATATATAGCTCACGATTATTTTGTAGTCCTTGGGAAACTTAAGATAATTGTTCTTGCTTTTATATTTTTATCAATATCTTGAAATTTGTTAATGATTTCTTAAAATTTTTACTTTGCCAACCCACACTGATAAAAATTTACTATATGGTCCAGGATGACATTTCCTAATGAAAAATCTGGATCATAAGCATGTTGCTGAGCTGTTACCTGTGCAGCTTAATGTTTCAGTGAAGCGTGTTGCAGAGAGATTTTGTTAAAATCATTTTAAACCATCGTTGATCTTTGAAATATTTGTCTGCAACTTTCATTTTGATTCTTTTCTCAGACATAATGTTTTAAAAAGTTGGAGGTCAATGTATGGTATGATTCAAGTTTTAGATTTATTTACTGTTTTCAAAGTTTTTTTTAATAGTCTTCTCTTTTTCCAGCAGAGGGAGATCATCATTGCCTGAATTTAGCTTTGTGACTACAACAGCAAGACCTGTTCCTGTCTGGAGACGACTGTTACAATAATATGATACTATCACTTTATGTTTGCCCTTTATCAGTTTGAATAGATGTTTACATGTACCATAATTAGCATTTTTATTTTTCCAGTTCTTTTAGGGTACATCTGAGTCCAGAAGTAAATCTGGGTGTGTGCTTTGTCTGATCTTATACTTAAATGTTTTTTCCCCTTTATAGCCGTTTGTTTTTAAACACTCTAAGAAGGAAAAAAAAAATCCTCTTGGTTTTCCTAACATGAAATGAGTTTTCAGGCTCAGCCAAGTTGAAATTGTATCTAGGAAATCTATAAAGCCATGATACTATGTTCATCAGCATGAACAATCTAGAATGATGAAAATGATTAAAAAGTTAAACCGTGGTTTGGCTTTAATTTTTCTGGGCTTTAGGATACATTTCTGGAGTTAGGATGGTTACTTGCAGTAATTTTGAACAAATGGTTAAAATATTTTTTTCACATGATAATATCTTGCCTGTTTCTTCTAAATATATTTATTGAAGTCTATGCCAAGGCTACTTACCCAAATAATTTTTAAAAAATTCTTAACTCTTCAAAATCAACAAGGAGAATAATTTGCTTTTCAAGTAGTATGGGATGATCTGTGAATTATAAATATGGAGAAATATCTAATGAACGTCTAATTTACACAGTGTTTCCTTGTTTTCTTCACTTGCAACGAAGACATCAAAGACAATCTTAAAAGCAAGGGGAAATAGTGTGTGTCTAACACTGTTAAAGACTGTAGTTTTCTTGCCTTAAGAGGTGTATGTCCGTGTTCTTTATTTATAAGCAATATGGTGTAGAATTATTTATAAAGAGTGTAGTTAAATTTTATTCTAAATTTTCATCCAAAATACCCTCTTTATAATGAGCATCATAAAGTTTTCAGAACATTAATTTCTTAGTATTCCTTCTTAGATTCTTATTAACATTTTAGAAGTTACACTTGATCGCAACTTTTCATTAAAAGAGTCCAAATTCTATTTGATTCTCTTCACCCTTGTTTTCCTTTTGTTTTTAGTTCCATTCAGCCATGCTCACATTTTCACCTTTTTGTGCAAAGTTAACTATTCTGCAAGCACTTTTTCTTGAGTATGCATTGCATTTGTCATCAGGAAAAAAAAAGAATATGTCAGACATAATGTAAATTATCTATTTTGTTTCATATTAATTGAAAACAGCATGGTTAATGTAGGCTTGGTTTAAAGGAACAGTAAGTATTTTGGAAATTTTTCTTACCTATGACCTTGTAGCCTACAAGGCATTTTAATAATTAGACTTTTGTATTAGTTCACATTGTAAACTAACACGTAGCTGCTGGGAGTTCGCAGATATTTTCCCAGGTTGGTTCAGTATTTTTTCTTTGTAAGGAGAGCTTCTCTGTCTGTGTAATAGTTAGAATAGCTCTAACGTGCTGGGCTGAAAACCCAAAGATAATTCTCTGAAGAGACCACACTTGCTGTTAGCAGCTTTGGGTTGGTTAATAGCTGTGGATCACATACCACTACTCTCTTATTTTTGTCATCTTCCTTTTTTTTCCTCCCTTGCTTTCAAATTAAAAACAAAATAAAGCAAAATGAAATTGAACATGCCATTGGGAATCAGAAGTTGAGATGATTTAATTCTCGTTAAAATCATTGCACTTTTTGAAAAATTGCATTGAGATCTGGTAGGTCAGGTACATATTTTAATAATTTCCCATATGTTTATTAATTAAAGAGGATTTTCATTATTTCATTTTCCTGAAGAGGATTTTCATGGAGCTATATGTAGATAACTGTACAGAATCACTTTTGTGTAATTGAATGAAGCAGTTTACCTCTGCACGATTGCATTATGAAAGCCTTTTATATATCTTTATATTTTTCAATATAGATTTTACACTATTAGCTGCCCTAGTCATGCTATATTTGTGTTTTTTTTTTTCAAATAGAGTTTATAAATATTTGTGCTCAAAGTACAGATCAATTGAATATTTTTGGTCTTGTTTACAAGAGAAATAATACTTTAAAGCGATGCAGCCCCTCAAGTGTCTTAGGAAAAAGTCATTGGTGCTACAAAACCTTTCAATATCATTTTTCAACCTGTTATCCAGACTTTGCTGAGCTTAAATCTATGATTGCTTATAACTTAATCTAATCTAGCAGCATAATTATAAAAGCGGTCTGTGATGAGCCAGGTAAAGAGCCCAGCCAATTAGAAACACCCTGTAATTTAAAGAGAATGATGCAGAATGACATTATACTAATTGGTGTCCAACTTCCCAGAAAGAAAATATTTTCTTCAATTTGTCAATAGCTCTTTTGATAAGAGGAATGGTGTTAATATGACTAGACTTAAAAAAAAATGATACATTGAGCATGGCTCAGTTTTCCCAATTGCAAATGGAAAACTTTTCTAGTCCTAAAAAATGGTGTAATCCTCTTCTGCTTTCAATTCCCATCTGTCTTTTACTCATCAGGAGGCAGGGTAATTCTTAAATATTTATAGAACATTTGATGAGTTGTAAAGAGACGTATTATTTACATTGTAAAAGTTTTGTGTTGATGTGCAGATTTTCTGCATCTGCAAGACTTCATTCCAGCACCTTAGTGAATGTTCTTAAGATACAGTTTTTAAGTATCAGCAAAGCATTCATAGATGTTTACTTTTGATTTTCAGAATCCTGAACCTGTTTTGGGTGTGATATTACTTCAGAACATGTCTGGCACAAGATTTCCTTTAATAGTGGTTTAGTTTAACTCAGTTTCTGTGGATTGTTGAACCTAAAAACACCAAAGGAATTCCTTCTTATCTGGAGACTGGATTATTCCAGTTTTTAATACCTGTGCCCATAAGTATCCCATTTCATGAATGTGTGTTGGCATGGGGGAAAAATTCCCTGCTCTTTGAGTGGAGCGAAAGTAATTGGTTAAGCTGTAGCAGCTTTTTTGTTTATTTTTAAAGTGATAAAACTTGAAAATGGTAAAACTTGAACTAGAAAACTACTCTTGTATGCCTAGAATGTTTATAGTATTACGTGTTTATGTGGGGTTGTCAACATTTTTATTATTTATAGTTGAATTATGTTGTTTTGTTTGTTAATACCCATAATGTTTATTATTTTTATATTTTGAAAATTTTTTAAATAAAATAGTCTTACTAAAAGCAGTTGTTAACTTTTTAAAATTGTCCTGCATTTTGCATCAGTTATATTAACATAGAATAGAAAGGAAAATTTGCAGCTCTCAGGCATTGCACAGTTGAAAATTCTGAAAATATTTATATGAAGAAATGGCTCTATATTGCCTCTTCTTCTCTTCACAGCCATTCTCACTTAAAATTGTTTTACGTCACCTTTGGTACCAAAGTGTTCTTGACTCCTTTTGTCACACATATACAAAAATCTTCTGTGTCCTTTTTCTTCCTAGTTCTTGCCTATTTATTGCTGGAAATGTTCTCTTTATTTCATTTGGGGGTTAAAAAGTTTCTCCTTATCATGAGTCATAGTATAATGATACTCTGATAGCAGAGAAAGTCTACCATAGATTCTGAAGTGAAAATAGAGACATAAAGCATTTCTGTCAACCTCGAAGGCCAATGAAAGTTTTCAGAACGTCCCTCGATAATTTTCAGTTTTCATCTGAATGTTTGTTCTCCTGATCTAATTTGATCTGCTTTTCCAGCATTCAGCATGTTCATTTCATGCTTTTATTGAGTGATCAGTATTGTGATATTTTTTGTTTTTGTTTTTTTTTTTAATTGCAGATATTCCTTCTGTCATCTATAACATGGGTTAAATAAGTTTGGTAATAGCCTATCTTCCACTGTTTCTACAGGAAAATACATTATCATCTCAAAGTGCATAAGTCAATAAAAATCCAATTAGAGATCTGGTTATGGAATAGAAGTCTCTGGCTTGAAATAGAGGACTTTGGTTAATACATAATGACAGTAAAATTATTAAAAATTATATAATATGTGGAGTATTTGCAGAATAATCATGTTAACTTTCACTTAACCTGGGAAGTACTTCTGTGTAGAGTATGAGTGGATTTGGTCTTTTTTAATCCTGTAAAAAATCACATATGACACGCTGTTGAAAAGCTAGACATTCAAGATAAAAAGACAGAGGCAGGATGATAGAAAGCCTGTCATTTGCAAATGATCCCCGGCCATTTAAAAATGGGATCACACAGTGCGTATTGCTTTGTCTTTCCATGTGTGGCAGTAGGTTAGTATACCATTTTCAACGCCCCTGCATTTGTACCTGACTCGTAGTGTACTGTCTCCTCATTTGGGGCACTTAGGACTTTCCCAGCTTTTATTTTACTGTGAATAATGCCACATCCTTAAACATCTTTGATTATTTCTTCAAGATATTTTCTCAGAACTGCTGCATCAAAGTACATTATTTTTTAAATGATATATTTTAATTTGATCTTTTACAGGCAGATAGGTATGAACACCTATTTTCATAATTTAGCTTTGGAAAAGAGCATTCATTCAGTTTTCTTTGTAAATGTGTTAGAACTTACTGAAATTGTTCTAAACATAGCAAATTAATGCTTGTTACAGTGGTTAACCTCTATTTTTATTTTCTATAGTGTGTTGTTGGCACCATAGCAATTTTTTTTCCCCCTTGGAACTACAGATTTGTATACTTTTGTTACAGCATTTTATAAACTTTCAAGAACTTCTACAGTTTCATAACTAGTCTTATTGGACAGTAGGGCACATAACCTTTGTCTTTATTAAATACGTTAAATGACAGAATAAGGACTGGAATTTCCATTTCTTAATACCATAGCCACTATAAGAATACTCAAAGAGGTATCAGATAATTTACACTAAAAACAAACTCCCCTTATTTTTTATCCCAGCTCTGCAAACTGCTTCCAGAAAAATTTGTCTTCCCCATGAAGTTCATGAACATTCATAATTGAAGTACATAAAGAGAAGTAAACTGAAAAAAATTACATAGAAATTAGAAAATGATGGGTTCCATATATTTTCTTATATGAAACTCCATTTTTAGAAGAGTCATTTTGTTCAGAATAATACTCCTTGCAAAATATTGCTTGAATATTTTCCTGAGCTATCCATGGCCATGTTTTATCTGATGTTTTTCTGATGTGTAATATGATACTTCCAGTATTCAAGGATTTTGACAGTGTTATAGCAGAGTTTTCTTAAATTGGTCATTAATTTACTCTTTATATATCAAATATGTATTATTGAAGTACTATGCAAGAATTTGTACTCAGTTCTGTGAGAATCATTCTGATAATCTGAAATATAATATGCCCTGTATTTGTGTTGAAGATTTTGAATTTAGGTCATGGAGTTAATGAAAAGACCAGTTTTATATTTCTGACTTCAAAGCGGGTACAGTACAAATTACACAAAAGTAAGCCTTAAGAGTCTCACATTTTGACCTTTTTTTTTTAATGTTAAAATGCTCTTTGTCCTTAATATCTCATTTAAATCAGAATTTGCAGGGACATTACCAATTTTTTTTTTAAAGTAACATCTGTGACTTAAAACTTAATAGATACCCTTTTTTTTTTTTTATTAAAGTCTGTGTTGGAGAAATACTTAAATTATAACAAAGTTCAGAGTTAGAAGCAAATTTGTACTAAGTTTAATGCAGTATTTTGCTTGTTGAGTGTTTTGGTTTTGGGTGATAAATATAAGTAGATGATGTGCCAGCTTTACATTCTTTTTTCTTATCAAGTTAATATTCAGAATTAATGATTAAAAAGGAGATCTCTGGCATTTAACAATTGTCATGTCTGCCTAAGGTAAGAATTTAAGTAAAAACCGAATAGGTATCTTGACAAAAACACTGAATACTGAACCGGTTACTAGTCACGACAGTCCTCAAGCATGTCATATTTAGAATAGCATGAAAACTGCATATATTGAAAACAACTGTAACGACAATTTGGTCAGCCTAAAGGAAGTAGGTCTTTTAGATTTTGTTTTGTCAAGGTCTCCAGTGGAAAGGACTTCCCTGGTGGCTCAGATGGTGAAGAGTCTGCCTGCAGTGCAGGAGACCTGGATTCGATCCCTGGGTTGGGAAGATCCCCTGGAGAAGGAAATAGCAGCTCACTTGAGAATTCTTGCCTGGGAAATCCCATGGACAGAGGAGCCTGATGGGCTACGGTCCGTGAGGTCGAGAAGAGTCGGACATGACTTAGCGATTAAACAAGCAGTGAAAAAAGGAGAGAATTCCCAGAGTGGGAGTGCTCACAAAAGAACAGACCCATCTAAGGTGCCAAGGATGGAAAGAGAAGGGTAAGTTCTAGATTTAGACCTGCATTTGTGGAAGTTCTGACCTGGAAGCAAGTAGTGCATTTTCATTTTTCTCAACTGATAAGCTTTATGTAGCACCAAAAGACGGAAATTCCATAGAAAAGCATGTCTCCAGGGCACATCTATTCAGGGTCCTGCTTGGGTTTCTCATGGGAGAGCAAGGTGAGGATGATGACAGCAATTTGAGCTAGTTCTTACGTCCTTCCTCACAAAGAACTCTAATCTGACAAGAGAGCATAAGCCATACCATTCACGCCTAATGTCCGGATTTGATGTCCCAGATTTTTTTTTTCTTTTCTTACTGTGCTGTGTACACAACCTATCCGTCGTAGTTCTTCCCCAGCTGGACCTGGAAATGTTCCAAATGTGAACAAGTATGGTGTACTGCATACAGCAGAAAGAAAAATCGGTTGTATTTCTAAATACTAGCTTGGAATACATGGAGGCTGAAATTAAAAATACACTGCCAATTCTGATAAATGAAAAAAAATTTTTACTTAGGTGTAAATCTAACTGTGTGCAGGACTTGTATGCTGAAAACTACAAAATGCTGATAAAAAGTATCAAAGACCTAAGGAAATGAATAGACAGTCATATGTCAGAAAGCCCAAAAGTAAATATGTCAGTTCTCCCAGAACTGATATACAAATTTAACACTGATAACACAGATTTAACATACTTTGTGTGTGTGGACATAAGATCATACTAAAGTTTATATGGAAAGGCAAAAGAATAAGAGACTAATCAAGTGGGAGAAATCCAATTTTAAGAGTAATTTTATAGCTAAAGTTATCGAGACTGTTCTTTTTTAAACTTTTTATTTTGTATTGGGATTATAGCTGATAACTATGTTGTGATAGTTTGAGGTGACTGGCAAAGGGATTCAGCCGTACATACATATGTATCAATTCTCCCCCAATCCCTGACTATCCCTTCTTATCCTTCTGGACAACCATAAGCTCAATCTCGAAGTCTGAGTCTGTTTCTGTTTTGTACACAAAATCATTTGTATTATTTCTTTTTAGGTTCCACATAGAAGGGATGTTGTACAATATTTCTTCACTAAAACTGGGTTCTTTATGGGAGAGGTAGACAAAGATCACTGGAATAGCATAGAGGTCACAGACACACATGAGTATGTCCAACTGATTTTTAACAAAGTGCCAAAACAGTTGAATGGAAGAAATACAGCCTTTTCAACAAATGGTCCTAGGATAATTGAACATCCGTTGGCAAAACTGAAATGAACCCTGAGTGAAATCTTACACTTTACTCAACTCAAAGTGGATTGTTGACTTAAATATGCAACTATCAGTCCAGTTCAGTCGCTCAGTTGTGTCCAACTCTTTGCGACCCCATGAATCGCTGCACGCCAGGCCTCTCTGTTCATCACCATCTCCCGGAGTTCACTCAGACTCGCGTCCATCGAGTCCGTGATGCCATCCAGCCATCCCATCCTCTGTCGTCCCCTTCTCCTCCTGCCCCCAATCCCTCCCAGCATCAGAGTCTTCTCATGAGGTGGCCAAAGTACTGAAATTTCAGCTTTAGCATCATTCCTTCCAAAGAAATCCCAGGGTTGATCTCCTTCAGAATGGACTGGCTGGATCTCCTTGCAGTGCAAGGGACTCTCAAGAGTCTTCTCCAACACCACAGTTCAAAAGCATCGATTCTTTGGCGCTCAGCCTTCACAGTCCAACTCTCACATCCATACATGACCACAGAAAAAACCATAGCCTTGACCAGACGGACCTTAGTCAGCAAAATAATGTCTCTGCTTTTGAGTATACTATCTAGGTTGGTCATAACCTTTCTTCCAAGGAGTAAGCATCTTTTAATTTCATGGCTGTAATCACCATCTGCAGTAATTTTGGAGCCCCCCAAAATAAAGTCTGACACTGTTTCCCTATCTATTTGCCATGAAGTGATGGGACCAGATGCCATGATCGTTTTCTGAATGTTGAGCTTTAAGCCAACTTTTTCGCTCTCCTTTTTAACTTTCATCAAGAGGCTTTTTAGCTCCTCTTCACTATATGCAACTATAATAGGAAAAAAATTCCAGGAAATCACTGGAACCTAAAGCTAGGCAAGAAAAGTTCTTAAGATGATACCGAAAGCTTAATCCATAAAAGCATGATAGATTGGACATCATCAAAATTTAAAACTTCAGCTCTGTGAAAGAATCTGTTAAAAGGACAAAAAGATAAGCTACCAAGTAGAAGACGGCTTGCAAACCATGTTTCTAGTATATGTCAGGATTGGTATCTAGATTATACCAATAACAAAGCTCAAGAATGAAAAACAATCCAAGTGGAACATAGGCAAAAGACAGGGAGCTATTTCCTCAGAAATGACATTCAAATGGCAAATAAGCTCAAGACATTTAACATCTTTGGCCATTAGGGAAATGGAAATTAAAATCACCCTGTGACACCACTACATACCTATCAGAACGGCCAAAGTAAAAACTGATGTCAAGGATGCAGAGAAAGGTCACATCGCTGGTGGGAGTTTAGCCATTCTGGATAACAGTGTGGTTTCTTAAAAAGCTAAACATGCAACTGTCATACAAACCAGCAGTTGTACTCTTAGACATTCAGCTTATTTTCACATAAATACTTGTACACAAATATCAGAGAAGCTTTATTCATAACTAAAAAATGAAATAACCCACATTATTCAATGGGTGAATGGTTACTGATACATCCATTTCAGAAAAATACTATTCAGCAGTAGAAAGAAAAACTATCGATTCATGCCACTTCTGGATGAATCTCCAGAGATTGCACAATGAAATTAGCTAGCCCCAAAAGGATATTGCATGATTCTATTTACATAACATTCTTGAAATGACAGAGATGGGGAAGACCAGTAGTTGCCAGTGATTTTGGAGGTAGGAGGGAAGTGAATGTGATTGTGAAAGGACAACATTAGGTATCCTTATGGTGATGGAAATGTTCTCTATCTTGGCTAACCAGTATAACTATACTGGTGGTGATAACCAGTACAGTTTTTGAAAGATTTACCTGTGGATTACGGGGAATTTGGTAAAGGGTGATGGGATCTTTGACCATTATTTCTTAACAACTGCTTGGTGAATTTTAATTTTCACCAAGGCAGAGTAGCATATAGTCCCAGTTTAGGGTGCAATCTAGGGAAATGTCTTGGATGTGTGCTCTTCCCTAAAAAGTGAGGTCTTGAGAGCAAGTTTCTGAGGTATGTAAAAGGAATAAATGGAGTTTGCACACTTGAAAACTTTTGAAATTACTGCAGACTTGTTTCTCCCACTGGTTAAACCACAACCAGTGCCAGTAAATGAAGTAGTCCCATGTATCAGTTCAGTTCAGTCGCTCAGTCGTGTCCGACTCTTTGCGACCCCATGGATCGCAGCACGCCAGGCCTCCCTGTCCATCACCATCTCCCGGAGTTCACTCAGACTCACATCCATCGAGTCGGTGATGCCATCCAGCCATCTCATCCTCGGTCGTCCCCTTCTTCTCGCTGCCTCCAATCCCTCCCAGCATCAGAGTCTTTTCCAATGAGTCAACTCTTCGCATGAGGTGGCCAAAGTACTGGAGTTTCAGCTTTAGCATCATTCCTTCCAAAGAAATCCCAGGGTTGATCTCCTTCAGAATGGACTGGTTGGATCTCCTTGCAGTCCAAGGGACTCTCAAGAGTCTTCTCCAACACCACAGTTCAAAAGCATCGATTCTTTGCCGCTCAACTTTATTCACAGTCCAACTTTCACATCCACACATGACCACAGGAAAAACGATAGCCTTGACTAGACGGACCTTAGTTGGCAAAGTAATGTCTCTGCTTTTGAGTATACTATCTAGGTTGGTCATAACTTTTCTTCCAAGGAGTAAGTGTCTTCTAATTTCATGGCTGCAGTCACCATCTGCAGTGATTTTGGAGCCCTATATGTTGACTCAATTTTTCCCATCAGCATTGCTGCCTGAAAGGACTTCAGACTGAGAAATGACACCACCTACGAGAAGCTGGGAGAGGAGAAAAACAGATGACGCTTATTGTACTCTTCCTGACCTTTAACAGTTCAGGAGGGTTGAAATCATTCAGAGGGGGGAAGGAAACAGAACAAAAGCAGCTATAAATTAAATGCTCCGAAGGAACAGAGCTTTGTAAAAGTATAAAGTGAATGTATCTAACTTAGGAAAAGCTTCCCATAAAAAGTGATCTTTCATTTAAGATCTGTGAGCTGAGCAGGAGTTACTCTGGGAGAGTGTAGTCTTGGAGGGAGTGAACAGTGTTGTACAAACTTACTATCGAGAGACCAAATGTGCATTTGAAGAATGAGAGAAACCCAGTGTGGCTACAGCACAGATACACAATGTTGAGAATTATTTGCTACAGAAATATTAATCTGTGAGTGACCAGGAAATTCCTAGGGATTAAGTATATAGAGTGAGGAACTCTACATTTAATCCAGATAATGTGGGTAGATTCTGCAAAGGAAAATTAGAAGGGGCAATGGCAGAGGTAGAAAGAAAACCAGGAATGGGATTTATAGAGGCCAAACTATAAAAACAAAATCCCACTTTGTTTTAGAAATAAGGAAATGATTAACAGTTTCAAATGTTGCAAGATAAAGTAAGATGAAATGTGAAAGCATCCACTCGATCTTAGGATACAGATGTCATTGATAACCCTGGAATGTGTTTTTGTCTATTTGTTTTGCTTCTCTGCTTTGTAATGATGGATAGACAAAAGAGAAGGGAATGGCAACCCACTGCTTTTTAATGATGGGTAGAGAGACGGAAGGGAATGGCAACCCACGCGAGGGATCTTGCATGGAGATCCCACAGACAGAAGAGCGTGGTGGGCTACAGTGCATGGGGTCGCAAGAGTTAGACACGACTGAGCAATTACACGCATAGTCAGTGGGCTATGCTGAGGCAAGAAATGAGGGTAAGGCTCTGGAGACACAGTATAAACAGGTTTTTTGAGAAGATTTTTAAGGGCAGAAGAGAAATGTTAGAAGTCTGCAAGGCAGATGGGATAAAGGGAGGCCAGAGACTTAATCACGTTTGAATCTCTGCAGAAAGGAGTCCCAGTAAAAAGGTGATAATGCTAGTTTATGCTAGTTTATTGGGCCCAAAAGATGGGATGAGAAAAGACCCAGAGCGCAATTAGAAGGACCATCCTTAGGTAGTAAGAGACAAACCCTCACTGTAACTAGGGGAAAGAAGAGAAAAAAAATTCATTGTGATTTTAGGTTTGGTAATGGAATTAAAAGAGTTCCCATCAAATGACTTCACCTTTTTTTTTTTTTTTTAATTTTTGTTTTTGCTTTATTTTACTTTACAGTACTGTATTGGTTTGGGCATACATTGACATGAATCCGCCATGGGTGTACATGAACTCCCAAACATGAAAGCTTCCCCCCCCACCTCCCACCCTACATCATCCCTGTGGATCATCCCCATACACCAGCTCCAAACATCCTGCATCAAACATAGACTGGCGATTCGTTTCTTACAAGATAGTATACATATTTCGATGCTATTCTCCCAAATCATCCCACCTTCTCCCTCTCCCTCTCCCTCAAAGTCCAAAAGTCCGCTCTATACATCTGTGTCTCTTTTGCTGTCTTGCATACAGGGTCCTCGTTACTATCTTTCTAAATTGCATATATATGTGTTAGTATACTGTATTGGTGTTTTTCTTTCTGGCTTACTTCACTCTGTATAATCGGTTCCAGTTTCATCCATCTTATTAGAACTGATTCAAATGTATTCTTTTTAATGGCTTGAGTAATACTCCATTGTGTACATGTACCACAGCTTTCTTATCCATTCATCTGCTGATGGACATCTAGGTTGTTTCCATGTGCTGGCTATTATAAACAGTGCTGCAATGAATATTGGGGTACATGTGTCTCTATTCTGTTTTCCTTGGTGTGTATGCCCAGCAGTGGGATTTCTGGGTCATAAGGCAGTTCTATTTGCAATTTCTTAGGGAATCTCCACACTGTTCTCCATAGTAAAAATATGGAACGCTTCACGAATTTGCGTGTCATCCTTGCGCAGGGGCCATGCTAATCTTCTCTGTATCGTTCCAATTTTAGTATATGTGCTGCCGAAGCGAGCACCACTTTTCTTTTCAAGTAGGAATACCATTCACTACATAGCCCCCACCTGTGAAACTGCTAACTAGCATCCCCCCTTTACCATCTTTGCCAATTATAACTCAGAATTTCCCAAACATCTCATCTTACATTATTCCTTACTAGATTCAGTCTGGACTCCAACTGCTACCATATGTGGTGATGGTGGTTCCGTCGCTTTAGTCCTGTTGGACTCTTTGCCACCCCATGGACTGTAGCTTGCCAGGCTCCTTTGTCCATGGGATTCTCCAGGCAAGACCACTTGAAGTGAGTTGCCACTTCCTTCTCCAGGACATCCTCCCAACCCAGGAACTGAACCTAGTCTCCTGTGTTGCAGGCAGATTCTTTACCAACTCAGCTACGAGGGAAGCCCCATCACTATGTGGCCTTTGTTGAAATGCTGCCTTACTGGTAACCTGCACAGTATCCCTCTCCCCTTCCCAGGATGCCAAAGCTGCCCCGTGGTATAAGAAAGTCAGTGACTCTTCTCCAGCTCTATCAGCTTTGTTCCTGTGATCCAGTGCACAGCATCTGCTCAGAGCTTGCTTGTTTGTTTTTAACACATCTCCTATTTCCTGCCATACACCTCTCAAGACCATGGGTAAACAAACATCTTGCCATCCCATAATCCATTTTTAGCTCTTCTCTTTTTCTTGATATTTAAGGGAAAAATAGTTTCCATAAATATCAAATAATGAAAATAAGTTCTCAAACACTCCTTTTCATATTTGGAACAAGTCTATTGTTCCATGCCAGTTCTAACTGTTGCTTCCTGACCTGCATATAGGTTTCTCAAGAGACAGGTCAGGTGGTCTAGTATTCCCATCTCTTTCAGAATTTTCCACAGTTTATTGTGATCCACACAGTCAAAGGCTTTGGCATAGTCAATAAAGCAGAAATAGATATTGTTCTGGAACTCTTTTGCTTTTTCCACGGGACAACAGACTGGTTCCAAATAGGAAAAGGAGTACATCAAGGCTGTATATTGTCACCCTGCTTATTTACCTTATATTCAGAGTACATCATGAGAAACGCTGGGCTGGAAGAAGCACAAGCTGGAATCAAGATTGCCGGGAGAAATATCAATAACCTCAGATANGGAGTACATCAAGGCTGTATATTGTCACCCTGCTTATTTACCTTATATTCAGAGTACATCATGAGAAACGCTGGGCTGGAAGAAGCACAAGCTGGAATCAAGATTGCCGGGAGAAATATCAATAACCTCAGATAAGCAGATGACACTACCCTTATGGCAGAAAGTGAAGAGAAACAAAAAGCCTCTTGAAAGTGACAGAGGAGAGTGAAAAAGTTGGCTTAAAGCTCAACATTCAGAAAATGAAGATCATGGGATCTGGTCCCATCACTTCATGGGAAATAGATGGGGAAACTATCAGGCTTTATTTTTTTGGGCTCCAAAATCATTGCAGATGGTGATTGCAGCCATGAAATTAAAAGACGCTTACTCCTTGGAAGAAAAGTTATGACCGACCTAGATAGCATATTGAAAAGCTGAGACATTACTTTGCCAACAAAGATCAATCTAGTCAAGGCTATGCTTTTTCCAGTGGTCACGTATGGTTGTGAGAGTTGGACTGTGAAGAAGGCTGAGTGCCAAAGAACTGATGCTTTTGAACTGTGGTGTTGGAGAAGACTCTTGAGAGTCCCTTGGACTGCAAGGAGATCTAAACAGTCCATTCTAAAGGAGATCAGTCCTGGGTGTTCTTTGGAAGGACTGACGCTAAAGCTGAAACTCCAATACTTTGGCCACCTCATGCGAAGAGTTGACGCATTGGAAAAGACTCTGATGCTGGGAGGGATTGAGGGCAGGAGGAGAAGGGGACGACAGAGGATGAGATGGCTGAATGGCATCACCGACTAGATGCACATGAGTTTGGGTGAACTCTGGGAGTTGGTGATGGACAAGGAGGCCTGGCGTGCTGCGATTCATGGGGTCACAGAGTCAGACACAACTGAGCGACTGAACTGTACTGAACTCAGCTGAAAAGGCTTTATGGAAAATAGAAGCTAGGATAGGAGATCTGAAAAGAAACAAGGTTCGAAGCATGGTAAAAGCTTTGAATGAACTTCACCCTGTGGTGTTGGAGGGGAGGACACTGCAAGGTTTTAAAGTTTATAAGAATCCCAGGGATGGGGGAGCCTGGTGGGCTGCCATCTATGGGGTCACACAGAGTCAAACACGACTGAAGTGACTTAGCAGCAGCAGCAGCAGCAAGAAAGAAGGTGATGGATTGAAAGGAAGACAGAAGTGAGGATCAGTCAGTCAGTCAGTTCAGTTGCTCAGTCGTGTCCAACTCTTTGCGACCCCACGAATTGCAGCACGCCAGGCCTCCCTGTCCATCACCAACTCCTGGAGTTTACCCAAACTCATGTCCATTAAGTCGGTGATGCCATCCAGCCATCTTATCCTCTGTCGTCCCCTTCTCCTCCTGCCCCCAATCCCTCCAAGCATCAGGGTCTTTTCCAATGAGTCAACTCTTCGCATGAGGTGGCCAAAGTATTGGAGTTTCAGCATCAGTCCTTCCAATGAACACTCAGAATTGATCTCCCTTAGGATGGACTGGTTGGATCTCCTTGCAGTCCAAGGGACTTTCAAGAGTCTTCTCCAACACCACAGTTTGAAAGCATCAATTCTTCAGCGTTCGGCCTTCTTCACAGTCCAACTGTCACATCCATACATGACCACTGGAAACCATGGACCTTTGTTGGCAAAATAATGTCTCTGTTTTTGAATATGCTTTCTAGGTTGGTCATAACTTTCCTTTCAAGGAGAAAGTGTCTTTTAATTTCATGGCTGCAATCACCATCTGCAGTGATTTTGGAGCCCCCCAAAATAAAGTCTGACACTGTTTCTACTGTTTCTCCATCTATTTCCTGTGAAGTGAATGGGACCAGATGCCATGATCTTCATTTTCTGAATGTTGAGCTTTAAGCCAACTTTTTCACTCTCCTCTTTCACTTTCATTAAGAGGCTTTTTAGTTCCTCTTCACTTTCTGCCATAAGGGTGGTGTCATCTGCATATCTGAGGTTATTGATATTTCTCCCAGCAAGTAGAGTGTTAAATGATTATATTTACAGTTTTAAAAGATGATTTTTGCAAGGGTAAGGAGAGTGAAGGGCCCTGAAACTCAACATTCAGAAATGAGTTCAACTTCTTTTCCTGTTCTACAAACCTGCTTTAGAGACCAAGCTCAGAAATTAGTCTGCACCTAACATCTCAGTTACTGTTCATTCCATAGCAGTATGTCTTTTCTTTCCATTAAACTATGTATAGACTTATGATTATCAAATACAGCTTGCCCTTACTTGACTTCTCATTTGATCAAATTCTCATTCGTGAAGTTCTTTCTTCCTCTGGGTTTCGTGACATCACTTCAGTTTGGCCTTTTCTTCTGGCAACCTTTCATCTACTTCAAGGCCACCTCCTCCTCCGGTCCTCGCAAATGGTGGAGTTCACCATCCTCACTCTTCCCTCTGCATGCTACATGCGACATCCAATTTTACTGCTCAGCCCAGAAACCTGGGTTTTTTCTGTGGCAGAGAAAACCCAGGTTTCTGGGGTGAGCAGTCAAGTTGGATGGTTGTGAGAAGGGGCTTGTGGGATTGGGAGCAGGTCTGTAGAACAGGAAAAGAAGTTGAACTCATTTCTGAATGTTGAGCTTCAGGGCCTGTGGCATATTGAAATGGAAGTGAACTGTGGGCAGATGTCTCAGGAGAGAAGTGTGGGATGCAGAGACAGGTCTGGGAACCATCTACATGAAGGAGATTCTCCAGAGAGGACATGTAGCATGCAGAGGGAAGAGTGAGGATGGTGAACTCCACCATTTGCGAGGACCGGAGGAGGAGGTGGCCTTGAAGTAGATGAAAGGTTGCCAGAAGAAAAGGACAAACTGAAGTGATGTCACGAAGCCCAGAGGAAGAGAGAACGTCACGAATGAGAATTTGATCAAATGAGAAGTCAAGTAAGGGCAAGCTGTATTTGACAGTCCATAAGTCGATACATAGTTTAATGGAAAGCAAAAACATACTGCTATGGTGGACTGAAGAGTAACTGAGAGGTTAGGTGGAGACTAACATCTGAACCCGGTCTCCTGTATGGCAGGCAGATTCTTTACCAGCTGAGCTGTGAGGGAAGCGCCTCCACTATGTGCCCTTTGACTGGAGGAACGTGGAAGGGAAAATTCAGTGTTGTAGCTTTCTGGGTAAAGGAAAGATGATGGTGGTTTTTTTCTTTTAAGAATAGTAGACACACGAGCATATTTTATAGACTGAAGGAAAAGAGTCACTGGAAAGGAGATTAAGAATGTAAGGGAATTTGTTTATAATTGATAAGACATTTCAGGGTCCATCGTAGGAAGGGATGACAGAGGATTTGTGAGAGCAGTGAGTATTCTAGTGTATGCTAGAGTGTGGTTGTCAAGCCAAATGGAAAGTGGCAGACAGACATGTAAGAAACTAACCAAATTCTGTATTTTAAATCCATTTTGATAGTGTTTTTGGTCATGACTGAGGCAGGTGTCAAGTGCGGGGCGATGCTGATTGTCGTTCACAATCAATCCCCACAAATCTTAACACAACTGGAGTCTTAAATAATTGTCCATTACAAAATGTAAGTACTTTGCTCATAGTAAGCATCCAAAATATTTGTAAAATAAATGGAATAAGCTGCTCTGGGTTTTTCTGGGAAAAGAGAGAAGGGAAAATTTGAATAATAAAGGTGGGAAAAGGGATATTGGTGAGAAGAAGAATCCCAGTGAAGAAAGATGAAATAACAAAACCTGACACCAGCCTTAAAAACACACCCTATGTAAGAAACACATGTGTTTGTCTATGCTTGTTAGGAATAAAAGACACAAAATTTGTTTTTTGTTTTTTTCTGTCTCTGAACTATGTGTCTCTTTCAAGCTGTGTCTTGATACCTGGAGTAAAGCAAACCTTCACAGGGCAAGAACTGGTACTTTTGGTCCCTGCTACTGCTTCTGAGAAACCAGTAGCATAAGGTAAGCAGAGAGAGCACCTGGCTTTAGTATTCCTATGTAACATCAAGCAAATGATTCAGAGTATAGGTGTCAGTCTCCTCATATGTAAAGCAAGGCTGAAAAAACACCTTTCTCACTGAACAATTGAAAACATGTGACGAAGCTGTGTAAGTCAATGATTTATTTGGGACATGGTAATGACTCACTGGATTAATAATTATTTATCAAGTCTTGGGGGATAGAAAACAGCATCTCTGAGCTCTATATCTTGGGGAAAAGAAGGCTCAGAGAGTTGTAATGACAATGGATGTGGGGTAGTTCCACCAGCCACCCCCAGTGTCTCATCTGGGAAGTGTCTCATCTCTGATCTGGTCTAGTGTAGATGTGGGGAATCCTATGGAAAGTCTCAGTATTTCCCCTGCTTTACTCCAGCTGCTCTAAGTACTCTGGAGCCCTAACTGAAAGTGCTATGGAGCCTGTGAAACTCTGAGAGCTGAGCTTTTTGTATCGCAAAGAACTTGAGCTGCTTCCAGCACTCCCTATGAGCTCTGCATCTTGGGGGAAAACTGGCTTAAAGGTATATACGTCCAGGAATTTAAAAATTATTCAGGGTTGAAAGATGCCGCGCTCTACCTCTTTTCCATAGTGTATTAGCTTTCTCTTTGTTTCTTCTCCATTCTGCTTTGTATTCTATACCAGGGATCCCCAACCTCCTGATTATCTGAGGTGGAACTGATGTAATAATAATAGAAATAAAGTGCATAGTAAATGTAATGGGCTTGAATCATCCTGAAGCCATCCTCCCCTCTCTCTGGTCTGTGGAAAAAATGTCTTCCATGAAAGCACTGAATGGTGCCAATAAAGTTTGGGGACCGCTATTCTATGCTATAGAATCTATAGTGTAATTTCAGAGAGTGGATTATAATTGGCTAAGTGCATGCTGTTGTCCTATATTAATCAGCTATTACCAAGGAGAGAGAGAGCAGGAGAGAGAGAGAGATGGAGGTGGTGGTGTAATGAAACATCCCAAACTCACCCTTCATTTTCCTGCATGTCCACAGGTTGATGGTGGATAAGCTGCAACTGGGGTCAACTAGGAAGCTTTGCTCCAGGTTATACATTGGCTTCAGCTCTGTTCCACTGGGGCCTTAGCTGAAGGAGGAGGAGCTTCTTGGGAATTCTCTTCTCAGGGCAGATAACAAAACAAGTCATGTGTCTTGAGACCTCAGACTGGCAAGTTGCCATGTCCACCTGTATTTCTTCAGCTCAAACAAGTCATATTGCCCAGCCACCAACATGGCAGTAATATCTGCTGCTTACTCTAATAAAGCAATGTCCCAAAGGAAAGGGCATGGATGTGTGGAATTAGAAAACAGGAAGTTGTGAGAAATTGCTAACATTGAATCAACCCCTGTACCAGACAACTATAATCTATGTAATATCCTCGGCTATTCTTACACAAAAACCAGCTGAGCAGAGCAGCTCTCAGTGAAAAATGAGTCAGTGGGCACAAATCATCACGACTCGCACATCTCGTGTGTGAATGCCAGAAGAGGTGTAAATAGCACGACGAAATAAAGAACATAGAGAATTGTTCTTAGAATTTTACTAAGAACATTGTTCAGAATATTTTACTATGAATTCGTTTCAAGTCTATTTGGAGGCACATTGGATGAGTAAGATTCAAAAGGAAGGAAGTTATGAACTCCCAAATTGTTGAGTCTTAACACAAATAACTATAGGCAGCCCTTGCTTTAGGCCATTACAATGTGCACAAATTTCAGCGACTGCACTTTACTTAAATAACACCAATCCTCAAATACCATGATTCAAATCAGTTACCACAGTATATTTGGAGAAGGAGATGGCAACTCACTCCAGTAATTCTTGCCTGGAGAATTCCATGGACAGAGGAGCTTTGCAGGTTACAGTCTATGGGGTTGCAGAGTCGGACATGACTCAGCGACTAACACATACCACAGTATATTAACTGTGACTAACGGTATCAAGTACAAATATCACCACTAGCTCTTCCCTCCACACATTGTCATGTAAGAGATATGTATCATGATCAGTGAGTAATCACGTTGCCTCCTTCAAAGTCTGGCAGTGACTGTTCATGCTCATCTTTTATTCAGTTCATGTGCATATAGCAAAGCATGTAGTTGTGTTACTGTAGTGGTGGTCCCAGAGGGACCCAAGGCATCTGGGACCAGCCTGCATGCTCCATCCAGACAGACACCAGCTGTAACGGTCCTGCTCAGCCATTGGCTGGGCACCCCGGTAGGCCCCTCCCCCAAGCAAGTGAGCAACTGTCAACCAGTGACCGTTAACAGCCCAGCTCTGCCACTGGTTGGTTCCACTGAAAGTCCCTTCCTTTCCCTCTATTGTATATAAAAGGACCCTGAATTCTGACTAAGGGAAGATTTTTTGAGAGGCTCGTCTGTCATCTTCTCAATTTGCTAGCCTTCCCATTAAAGTCATTATTCCTTGCGCCAACAACCCATCTCCCGATTTATTGGCCTGTCCTGCATGTCCTGTGGCGAACAGGCGCTTGGGCTCGGTAACATTACCTTTTTATCTCCCAGTGATAGACTCATGTAACAGTTTATGAAAATGGATAAGGAAGTGTAGTTACCAGTTTTACCAGTCTACCAATTTTAAAGTGGTAGAGAGGGCGTTGCTCTCTGAAGAGCAGAGAAAAGAAGGGAACAGTTAGCTGTCTGGGAAGAGAGACTGACTCTCCGCTGCTGCTTGGACTGATCGGAGGGGATCACACACAGCTGATTCTGAAACTGATAAAAGATGGTGGAAGGATACACATGAGAGCTGGAAGTGAGAGCTTCTTTTTAAAATAGTCGTTTATTTTTAATTGCCCGATGATTGCTTTACAATATTGGTTTGATTTCTGCCGTACATCGACATGAATTAACCATAAGTATACATCTGTCTCCTCCCTCTTGAAGCTCCCTCCCACCCCTACCCTTTCCCACCCTTCTAGGTTGTTACAGAGCCCTGATCTGAGTTCCCTGAGTCAAACAGCAAATTTCCATTGGCTATCTATTTTACATATGGTAGTGTAGATGCTTTCATACTGTGAGAGCTGCTTTCTTTCGTTTCTTTCTTCCTCGGTGGTCTCCCAACAGCGTCTCCCACTGGCAGTCAGTCTGGGAAATGTAGTTCGCAGACACCCAGCGTTACAAAGCCAAATATCGAGGGTTCGGCGTGGGTCTGAGAGGCAGTAGGTAAGTAACAGCAACAGCTGCCATCAGGGATTGTTGGGAAAATAAGATCGCTAATACTTTGGCTTGATATCCCTAGGTCTTTGAAGAGGCATGTCCACAGGGCCACTGTCATAAATTTGCTGTACTTGTAAGTCATGCATTGAAATAAATGGACACATGTTGCCCAAGTATGTGCCAGGGGTCAGTTACAGCTCCTTCTGATTGGTTCCCCAAAATCAGACAGTTTTCCCCGAGGCTATCATTGTTATTCGGTAATAGTTTATATCATTTCTTATCCTCAGATGGCCAACCTTTGTGTGATTCCACATCCAGGAACTTTGTTGGCCTTCTTTTATCTATTCTCAGGCTAAGGGGTTGCTTTTTCTTTACTCCCTTTCTCATTTCCCTCTCTATTTCTAGTAATGAGGTATCCTGGGTGTTGATTCTTTGAGAGGATTTTTCAGTACACTACTCAAAGAAAAAGAGGCTAAGGAATCTGAGATTTTAATTTATTTCAACTTTCTTTGTTTCTCTCTTATACCTCTCTCAACCCACTGGGAAGAAACAAACCTACCCCTTTGGAAAATGTTGGGTTTTATGCTCTGGAAAAGAAAACAGAGTCTTGCACGTACTTAATATATTTCTTATTTTCTTTTACATACATTCATTTACAAGGAAGTATTTGTGTGTAATAAAGATAGATAATCACAGCATTTGAGCATCTTAAAAAGACTGCTAAGAAAGTTCTAGAATCCTACTTGATATCCCCATGTACTGGTGCAGTGACACCAGGATGGAAGAGGATAATGAAAATGTTAATAGAAATTACTAAATGAACTATAGATGACGAGTCTTGCTTATATTATAATTTCCATAGCTATTTTTTTCAAATACATCTTTGATATGTTGTTGCTGCTGCTGCTGCTGCTGCTAAGTCACTTCAGTCGTGCCCGACTCTGTGCGACCCCATAGACGGCAGCCCACCAGGCTCCTCCGTCCCTGGGATAAGAAGCTATAAGAAGGCTACCAAACAGTTAAATTCATCGGTGCTTCTTTTTCATTGCATTCTTTTGTGTTTTACAACTTTTTATGGAAAATTTGAGAGGCATCTTACTTTTGACTTAAAAAAATGCACTGTTTGTCCAAGAGAGCCAGACCAAGCTGCAGCCAGTTTTTGAAAAATGATGCCTCCATGATTTTAAGGAAAGACTGGCTTGATATTACATTCCAAGGAAGTCTTTATGACACATTGGTTGAAAAGTAGTAAGTAAAGGCTGTAAACTAGTATGTATCATATATAACAGGCACATACATATAAGATGAACGAAGTCAACATGTTCTATAAAGTATTAATTTTTATTAACTGACTATAGCAATAAAAAGTGTATTCTAGTGGAAAAAGCCTTCAGTGACTAGGGTTCCATTCCAGTTTAGGCTCTACCACTAACTGACTCTGTGACCTACACAAAGTCATTTGACCTCTCTGGACCTTACTTTGCATATCTGTGGTAAAAGAAAATGATCCATGAAAATNGGATGGTGGAAGGATACACATGAGAGCTGGAAGTGAGAGCTTCTTTTTAAAATAGTCGTTTATTTTTAATTGCCCGATGATTGCTTTACAATATTGGTTTGATTTCTGCCGTACATCGACATGAATTAACCATAAGTATACATCTGTCTCCTCCCTCTTGAAGCTCCCTCCCACCCCTACCCTTTCGCACCCTTCTAGGTTGTTACAGAGCCCTGATCTGAGTTCCCTGAGTCAAACAGCAAATTTCCATTGGCTATCTATTTTACATATGGTAGTGTAGATGCTTTCATACTGTGAGAGCTGCTTTCTTTCGTTTCTTTCTTCCTCGGTGGTCTCCCAACAGCGTCTCCCACTGGCAGTCAGTCTGGGAAATGTAGTTCGCAGACACCCAGCGTTACAAAGCCAAATATCGAGGGTTCGGCGTGGGTCTGAGAGGCAGTAGGTAAGTAACAGCAACAGCTGCCATCAGGGATTGTTGGGAAAATAAGATCGCTAATACTTTGGCTTGATATCCCTAGGTCTTTGAAGAGGCATGTCCACAGGGCCACTGTCATAAATTTGCTGTACTTGTAAGTCATGCATTGAAATAAATGGACACATGTTGCCCAAGTATGTGCCAGGGGTCAGTTACAGCTCCTTCTGATTGGTCCCCCAAAATCAGACAGTTTTCCCCGAGGCTATCATTGTTATTCGGTAATAGTTTATATCATTTCTTATCCTCAGATGGCCAACCTTTGTGTGATTCCACATCCAGGAACTTTGTTGGCCTTCTTTTATCTATTCTCAGGCTAAGGGGTTGCTTTTTCTTTACTCCCTTTCTCATTTCCCTCTCTATTTCTAGTAATGAGGTATCCTGGGTGTTGATTCTTTGAGAGGATTTTTCAGTACACTACTCAAAGAAAAAGAGGCTAAGGAATCTGAGATTTTAATTTATTTCAACTTTCTTTGTTTCTCTCTTATACCTCTCTCAACCCACTGGGAAGAAACAAACCTACCCCTTTGGAAAATGTTGGGTTTTATGCTCTGGAAAAGAAAACAGAGTCTTGCACGTACTTAATATATTTCTTATTTTCTTTTACATACATTCATTTACAAGGAAGTATTTGTGTGTAATAAAGATAGATAATCACAGCATTTGAGCATCTTAAAAAGACTGCTAAGAAAGTTCTAGAATCCTACTTGATATCCCCATGTACTGGTGCAGTGACACCAGGATGGAAAAGGATAATGAAAATGTTAATAGAAATTACTAAATGAACTATAGATGACGAGTCTTGCTTATATTATAATTTCCATAGCTATTTTTTTCAAATACATCTTTGATATGTTGTTGCTGCTGCTGCTGCTGCTGCTAAGTCACTTCAGTCGTGCCCGACTCTGTGCGACCCCATAGACGGCAGCCCACCAGGCTCCCCCGTCCCTGGGATAAGAAGCTATAAGAAGGCTACCAAACAGTTAAATTCATCGGTGCTTCTTTTTCATTGCATTCTTTTGTGTTTTACAACTTTTTATGGAAAATTTGAGAGGCATCTTACTTTTGACTTAAAAAAATGTACTGTTTGTCCAAGAGAGCCAGACCAAGCTGCAGCCAGTTTTTGAAAAATGATGCCTCCATGATTTTAAGGAAAGACTGGCTTGATATTACATTCCAAGGAAGTCTTTATGACACATTGGTTGAAAAGTAGTAAGTAAAGGCTGTAAACTAGTATGTATCATATATAACAGGCACATACATATAAGATGAACGAAGTCAACATGTTCTATAAAGTATTAATTTTTATTAACTGACTATAGCAATAAAAAGTGTATTCTAGTGGAAAAAGCCTTCAGTGACTAGGGTTCCATTCCAGTTTAGGCTCTACCACTAACTGACTCTGTGACCTACACAAAGTCATTTGACCTCTCTGGACCTTACTTTGCATATCTGTGGTAAAAGAAAATGATCCATGAAAATTAAAAGAAAGAAAGAAAATGAAACAGACTAGAAATGATAAGTAGGATAAATCTTGACCACCAGCTCTAGAAAGTAACTTGTGAAGGGCTGAGCTGAGAATTCTAAAGCTAAGTCTGGGCTTAATGAGAAGGAGTCCCTGATCGATTAGTGCCGTCTGCTTGCTGTGAGTGCAGAAGGTAGAGAGCAGCATTGTAACTGCCATGTATTAGCTGTCTGCCTAGACTAGGTTACCTCCAAGGTCGTGTGTGCTATGCTATATAGTTCAAGATGTTCATCATTTAAATTTATAAATGTAAAACAAACTGGAAAAAAAACAAACCTTAAGGTTCCCTGGCCTAAACATGGATTCTGGGAAAAGATACTTTTTCCTTTTGGAAACAGAAATAAAAAAGGAAGTTTCTGCCAGAAATTTTTAGAGAGAGTTTTAATATAATGTAAATTTTTCTCCTGTCACTTTTATTCTTGCATGAAATATTTAGTAAGTACTAACTTTAAAATTAACACAGTGCTCAGTGCTGAGAATTTGCTGAATGGAATTGGGTTATAAAGTGTGAACAGATTCAGCCTTTGCTTTTGCGGAGTTCATGGCCCAGGGCAGAATGCAGATGTCCTAGCAGGTAACTTCAATACAGTATGTGAAATGTTGTAATGGTTTCGTGAAGTTTAAAACATGAAATGGCTAACTGTCTGAAGGAGGTGCTGCAGGTTCCACACAGAATATGACATCTGAGCTGAGTGTTATTTCAGTCACTCAGTCGTGTCCGACTCTCTGCGACCCCATGAATTGCAGCACGCCGGGCCTCCCTGTCCATCACCAACTCCCGGAGTTCACTCAGACTCAGTGTTAAGGGGTGAGTAAAAATCTGTCTGGTGCAGAAGGGAAGCTTAAATATTTTGGCACTACTGAAAAAGGATTTCTCCCTATAAATTATTTGTATTTGCGGGGTTTGTTTGGTTAAGGCAGAGTCTAGAAAATTGAACTACAATTATTAGTGATTATTCTTATGATTGGTTAAGAATCTACTGTCAATGATAGAGGCCTGGAAATGCAATGGGGACTGCCTAAGAGAGGAGGGATGAAGCATTTAGATGGAAGTTTAAAAATCTCTGGCTGACAGTACCAGGGAGCAACTTGGAAGGAGAAGTGACAGAACTGTGCTGATCAAATCTGGAGACTCAGAGAGAAGAGAAGAGGGGATGGTGGTTGGAGAGATTCATCAAGGGATTGTGCAAAAATTTGGAAAAGGATGACCCGAAACCACTTCCCAGGTAGCTCCGTGGATAAAGAATTGCTTGCAATGCAGGAGACACAATAGACATGGGTTTGATCACTGGTCCAGGAAGGTCCCCTGGAGGAGGGCATGGCAACCCACTCCAGTATTCTTGCCTAGAGAATCCCATGGACAGAGGAGCCTGGTGGGCTACAGTCTTTGTGGTCACAAAGAGTCGGACATGACTGAGCGACTCAGCATGCATGTATGCACCCCTAATCCAAAGCCCTCTAGGAAAGGACTCAGCAGCTCCAGGAACACAGAAGTAGAAACTCTCATGCTGGAGAATGACATGAAATAAAGTATTAAGTTATGAGAAATGAGCATCACAACTCAGGTCAAGAAGAGAACTCAGTCATCAGAAGGAAGGTTATACAGAACCCACAGAAGTACATGCTGATTGTGCACTAGTGGGTGAAAACTTCATTTTCAGTGTGTGCAAAAAAACAATAGGAAAAACTTAACTCTGTAGACAATGATGGTTTCCAGTGTAAAGTGGGGAAATTCTCAGACCAGGGGCCACCTAGGGGAAGAGATCTAGCTTTCAGTTTCCTCTCCCTTTGAGCTATTGAAACCTGCTGGGGAAAAGTGAGAGTAGACCAGACCGTACATTTTCCTGAAATCGACTTAAATGTTGCTCAGGGGGTTTGGTTGTTGATGCTTTGAGTTATGACTATGTGTTGACCTGCCTGGTAGCAGTGGTAGCAGTTGGATTTGCTTTTTTAAGCTGCACATACCCCATTTTGGTAGCTTATTCATGCAATGACTGGCTAATAATATCCAGGCCCTCTGTTATATATAATGGGCTGTGAGACTGCATTGTGAAGACTGTCCATTCACCCACCGAAAAAGCACATTTCTAGATGGAAATGCAACAGGCCTTCCATTGTTCTAAAAGGATAAAATTAGATGTGTTAGAGGCATAAAGACATGGCTCTTTGGAGAATAACACTGATGTATATACATTACCATGTGTAAAAAAGACGGCTAGCAGTAAGCTGCTGTATAGCACAAGGAATTCAGTCCCATGCTCTGTGGTGACTGAGAGGGGTGGGGTGGGAGGGAGGCTCCAGAGAGAGGGGATATGTATCTCCTCACAGCTGATTCACCTTGCTGTACAGCAGAAACTAACAACATTGTAACGCAATTGTACTCCAATAATAAAATTAATTAGCTAATTTAAAAAGAAATGTAAAAAATAGTTCATGTTCTGAATGATTTAAGGTGGATCCCCCACCTGACACATAAAATTGGGATTTGTGGGCAGATATAGCTAACTTCAGTTACATGGCACACTTTTGCAAAGTCACTCAACAAGCTGATCATTCTCCATTCTGAGTTGCAGCTGGAGCTGCCACTCCTTTACATAGCGAGGCATATCCCATATTGGCAGGGCCAGGAGAAATCAGCATGCAGGCTTCAGTTAAGGCACATTATTTTCTGGCTGTGAATTGCATGTGTGGCATGTGTACTTATGGGCTTCCAGGTGGCACAGTGGTAAAGAATCCACCTGCCAGTGCAGGAGACACAGGAGACACAGTTCAGTCCCTGGGTCAGGAAGATGCTCTGGGGTAGGAAATGGCAACCCATGTCAGTATACATAACCCATGTCCGGGGAAATCCCATGGACAGAGGCGCCTCATGGCCTCCAGTCCATGGGGTCACAAAAGAGTCAGACATGACTGAGCACGCACCTCCCTCAACCCCATGTGTATTTAATTTTAGTCAATTGTTTCCTTCCTTTCTTCTTTTTTTTTTCCCCCCTTGGTAACCTAAAAGAAAGTTTCAAAGGACATAGTGAGATTTCCTGACTATATAAAAAGGGCTTTACTTTACTTTAGAAAACTGTTAGGGAGGATCTACTGAAGCTGTGGAGTCACGTTTATGTATATGTATACATTCAATGCGGAGTAGGCAATGGCATCCCACTCCAGTACTCTTGCCTGGAAACTCCCATGGACGGAGGAGCCTGGTAGGCTGCAGTCCGTGGGGTCGCTGAGTCGGACACAACTGAGCGACTTCACTTTCACTTTCCACTTTCATGTACTGGAGGAGGAAATGGCAACCCACGCCAGTGTTCTTGCCTGGAGAATCCCAGGGATGGCGGAGCCCGGTGGGCTGCCCTCTATGGGGTTGCACAGAGTCGGACACGACTGAAGCGACTTAGCAGCAGCAGCAGCAGCAGCAGCATACATTCAATGACCCAGAAATCCTGCTTCTAGATATAGACTCCATAGAAATGAAAATATATGTGCTCCAAAGTAAATGGGCAAGAATGTTGCTGGCAGCAAATCAGTGGTCATCAACGGGAAAAATATGCCATGCGAACAATGGACTACTCTGCAATGAGAAGTATAAACTACTGTCACACAACAATGGAGATGTCACAGACATAATATTGAATAAAGTATTAGTCACTCCCATCTCCCCACAAAAGACCACAAAGAGTAGACTTAATCAGATTCAATTTCTATGAGTTTCAAAAATGGGCAAAGCCAAGCTGTGCTGGTGAAGTTAGAGTGGTTATATCAATATTTGAAGGGGTCAGTGACTGAGAAGAGGCATTACCAGGTTTCGGTGGCGTTGGTAATGTGATATTTTTTCATCTGAACGGCGGTTATACAGGTGTGCTTACTTTGTTAAATGTCACTTATGATTTGTGCACCTTCCTGTATATATATTTTTACTTCTATAAACAATTTTAAAAAGCTTTTTAAGTAACAAACATTTAATTTGTAATATTATTTTTGTGTTGTAAAGACAGGTTTAAAGATTTCTTTCTCATTAGCACAGTAAGGTCGAGTACTTTGCACAGGATCAGTATTTTTGATTAAGTAAACATGTATACCAGTTAGTATTTTCTGAATTGTATGACATTCCCTATAGCAATTAATCCTGTAGAAAGGAATGGTGATTTTAAGACTAAGGTAACAAATTATGTTGAAGTTTCTTATAGAGCAAAAAGTTTCTATTAACTAATAGTATCAATTGCCTGCAACAAATTACATTTTAATACTTGTGTATTTCTTGAATATGAGTATTATGTAGCTCATTTAAAAATGGATTACCTTTGTTACCATTTTTACTTTCTGCATCTCTTCATAAAGTATTGTTTGGTATCCTCCCTTTTTATAAAAATAATTTAAGATTACATTGTCCCTTTATACAAGCATAGAGAGAGATATAGATATGTGATGTGTATGTGTGCATGCTAAGTCACATCAGTTGCAACCCTATGGACTATAGCCTGCCAGGCTCTTCCATCCATGGGATTCTCCAGGCAAAAATACTGGAATGGGGTGCCATTTCCTCCAGGGAATCTGGCAGGGGAGCTTCCCTGGTGGCTCAGATGTTAAAGTGTCTGCCTGCAATGTGGGAGACCTGGGTTCGATCCCTGAGTTGGGAAGATTCCCCTGGAGAAGGAAATGGCAACCCACTTCAGTATCCTTGCCTGGAGAATCCCATTGTCAGGAGGAACCTGGTGGGCTACAGTCCACAGGGTCACAAAGAGTTGGACACAACTGAGCGACTTCACTTTCACTTTCTTTCTTTACAACTAGTGCCACCTGGGAAGCCCAAGTATAGATATATTTATCCATAAAGTACATATATGTGGGCTTTTTCTTTTTGTCTGAATCATTGATGTCTTCCCAGAAGGAGGTGTGTGTGTATATGGAGTGATAATAGAGAAGCTGTTAATTGAGATGTTGAAAGGAACAGAGGGCAATAGGTATTATCCCTGCTCTCAGACAGGAGACCCTACCCTCTGAGAAATGAGGTGTTGTAAAAAATTCTATTAAGAATTTTTAGAAACAGCAGAATTATAAGACCTAGGCAAAGCGAACTAGGTAACAAGTCCTAGTGTTTTTCAACACTTCTGGCTTCATAGAATAATAGACTGTTGGCCAAACACCCTACCCATTCATGGAAATGGTCCCTCAGAATGTCCTGGGTGCTGGTGGTTGCTCTCCAAGGTCCTGAGCACAAAGGCGATGCCATCCTGAACCTGACCTCTTTGCAGAGACATATCTGAAGATGAACCGACTGCATCAACTGCAGAGAGAACCTCTGCCTTGTTGGAGATGGAAGCCTGTTAAGAGAAAACCTGTGATGTCTCAGATTTCCTTCCGTTGGCTCCACTTTAAAAATGCTAAACTTTGCCTCAGTTCTAAAGCCTGTGGTACAAGAACATAGCTTTCCAATCTTATCTATTTTTCAGTGTAGGATAAACATACTGGGTTTAGTTAAATTATGAATGCTGATAATATTCATTTGGTACAATTTATATTCTTCTTTTATCTTTTTATTTTTGACAGTTTAGGCTGGGGCATAAAGCATAATTATATTCTTGGCATCCTCCCTTAGAAGTTTTAAATCAGTTCATGAGGCTTTCAGCGCGCTTCCTGTCATTCATCCATCAGCATCCAGTCCATTTAATCCCGGCCTCTCAGCCGAGCTGCCCTAGCCCCTGTTGTGAGTGATTGGCCTGCTCGAGCGCTCCCAGCTTCTCCTGTCACATCGCATTTGCATAAAAGAGGACAGATAACCAAATTTGAGCACACAAATGAAAATGCTAAGCGCTAAACCTGTCACAGTTGTTGTTCAACTAATTGTGAAAAATCTGATTTGCTCGCCTTTCACTGTTTGTCATGTGGACCCCCTTCTCAAATGTGCCTTGGCTTCTGCCTCTGTATATGTAGCTTTTAAACTCCTGAGCACAAGCAGCCACCCTGGGGATTACTTACCTCTCCTACCAGCTTTTAATGTTGGCTCATCTTCTTGACTAAATTAGGCCACCCTGGCAAACAAACACATAATTAAAAACCCAGGAAAGACAACCACAGTTGCACTTCTTAAACTGATTTTTACAATGCTTGTGGATGCCTCTGTGTGGTCTTCCATTTGATAATGTTGTTTCTTTATATAACCCTATGGTAGGAAAAAATTAAGGATGGGCATTGTAGCAAGCTTTGCATTATTTCAAATCCTATGTGTTATTTTGCTTCTTTCTGTTCCTCAAAGAACAAAACTTGTATAATGGGTCTTAAAAAGCCCATTTTTACTCCCTAATACTTTATATGACATACCAGTATACATTTTTAATCAAGGTTTCAAATGATTCCATTTGAAATTGTATTAGAAACAGTGGATAAAATTCCTCTGGTCACAGTACTCAATCACATGAGCTTTGTTTAAATGGTAGGTAATATGAGTGTTTTGAAAATTTGTATGTGTACTATGTACAGTTTGGTTTAGTATTTGTTATAAAGAGGCTTTAACTATTCTGTTTATAGGCATTAGGTTGGTAATTTCTTGATGACTGCTAAAACAATACATACAGTGTTTCTATAAAGTAAAAAAACTTGTTTTCCAGGAGTCACACAAGGAAGTGCCTTTCATTCACAGCAGTACCTCTGGTTGCTTTACCACACTAGCTTGTTCCAATATTTTAGGTACATGATGTTCAAGCAACAATGAAGACCATATTAACTAAAGCTGAAACCTTTTAGTGTTGAATACAGCCTAAATTACCTTCGAGAATTGGAGAGTTATATTCTTGAAATTGGGTTAAAATGAAATGTGACATTATAGGGACAATTTGTGGTTTGCAAAAGTTGAATGTAGTGTCATTTATTGCAGTATTCCTTTGGGATTTCTTTTTAGTAGGTCATATGAAATGGATTAATTGAAGAAATATTTGAATATATGTTATTTTATACAGTTTTAGCCTAAAGAAAAACAATGTCTTTCTCTTTGCCACAGCCTGCCTAAAATGTTGAGAGGTTAAATCTAATGTGAAAATTTGAATGTATACTAATTTCTTTACAATGTGTAATACCATTTCGGTTCAAAGAAGTTAGATTATGGCATGGAGTGCTCACCACTTTAATGCATATATGATAAATTTAAAGTTGAACTTTTTTGGACAAAGCTAAGAGAATAATTTCTCCCCATTACACTTTGTTTATACTTATTATTTTGCTGAGCCACACAGCATGTGAGATCTTCGTTCCCCAGCCAGGGATTGAACCCATGTCCCCTGAAGTGAAAGCATGGAGTCTTAACTCTGGACCACCAGGGAAGTCCCTATAGTTCACTATTTTTATGTCACTGTAATTTCTTACTTTGTGGGTGAAAGTCTTTATGTCCCTGATGTATAAGTTTCAACTAGGTATGGCTAGTCACAGATGAAAGTAGTGATTATAAGACTTTTTAATGTTTCCAAACCAAAAATCTGAAAAGGACCTCAAAAAATTAATTTTACACTCTAGGAAGGATTGAATGAAACTATTACCAGAGAAATATCTCATTATAGCACTTGGCTCAGGATCTTTTACAGAATAGAAACAAAATAAATTAATGAGTCTACACCATTGTCTGTTTTCATTCTACTTCTACATTGTACTGATTTCCGTCAGTAATATTTTTTTTATTATTTATCCACATACAATTTCATTCTGTGTTAGTTTAATTATGGGTCATACTTGTAGAAGGAAATGGCAACCCACTCCAGTATTCCTGCCTGGGAAATCTCATGGACAGAGGTGCCTGGAGGACTATGGTCCATGGGGTCACAAGGGTTAGACACAACTTAGTGACTAAACCACAGCCAGCACCCAGCTATGGGTCATATTATGCAGGCAGCATTAACACTGTGGTTAATAGTTTGGGTTTTAGCATGAAAAAGCTCATACACCATGATCAAGTTGGGTTTATTCCAGGGATGCAAAGATTCTTCAATATACACAAATTAATCAGTGTATATTAACATATTAATACCATATTAACAAATTGAAAGATAAAAACCATATAATAATCTCAATAGATACAGAAAAAGACCTTGACAAAATTCAGTACCCATTAATGATTAACACTCTTCCAAAAATGGGCATAGAAAGAACTTACTTCAACATGGTAAAGGACATATATGATAAGCCCATAGCAAACATTTTTCTCAATGGTGAAAAACTGAAAGCAATCCCTCTAAGATCAGGAACAAGACAAGGGTGNAATTCAGTACCCATTTATGATTAACACTCTTCCAAAAATGGGCATAGAAAGAACTTACCTCAACATGGTAAAGGACATATATGATAAGCCCATAGCAAACATTTTTCTCAATGGTGAAAAACTGAAAGCAATCCCTCTAAGATCAGGAACAAGACAAGGGTGTCCACTCTCACCACTATTATTCAACATAGTTTTGGAAGTCTTAGCTACAGCAAACAGAGAAGAGAAAGAAATAAAAGGAATCCAGATCAGAAAAGAAGAAATAAAGCTCTCACTGATTGCACATGACATGATACTATACATAAAAAACCCTAAAGATACTATCAGAAAATTACTAGAGCTATTTCAAATCCTGGAAGATGATGCTGTGAAAGTATTGAACTCAATATGCCAGCAAATTTGGAAAACTCAGCAGTGGCCACAGGACTGGAAAAAGTCAGTTTTCATTCCAATCCCAAAGAGCAGCAATGCCAAAGAATGCTCAAACTACTGCACAATTGCACTCATCTCACACGCTAGTAAAGTAATGCTCAAAATTCTCCAAGCCAGTCTTCAGCAATACGTGAACCGTGAACTTCCTGATGTTCAAGCTGGTTTTAGAAAAGGCAGAGGAACCAGAGATCAAATTGCCAACATCCACTGGATCATTGAAAAAGCAAGAGTTCCAGGAAAACATCTATTTCTGCTTTATTGACTATGCCAAAGCCTTTGACTGTGTGGATTACAATAAACTGTGGAAAACTTTGAAAGAGATAGGAATACCAGACCACCTGACCTGCCTCTTGAGAGACCTGTATGCAGGTCAGGAAGCAACAGTTAGAACTGGACATGGAACAACAGACTGGTTCCAAATCGGGAAAGGAGTACGTCAAGGCTGTATATTGTCACCCTGCTTATTTAACTTATATGCAGAGTATCCTGATGTTCAAGCTGGTTTTAGAAAAGGCAGAGGAACCAGAGATCAAATTGCCAACATCCACTGGATCATTGAAAAAGCAAGAGTTCCAGGAAAACATCTATTTCTGCTTTATTGACTATGCCAAAGCCTTTGACTGTGTGGATTACAATAAACTGTGGAAAACTTTGAAAGAGATAGGAATACCAGACCACCTGACCTGCCTCTTGAGAGACCTGTATGCAGGTCAGGAAGCAACAGTTAGAACTGGACATGGAACAACAGACTGGTTCCAAATCGGGAAAGGAGTACGTCAAGGCTGTATATTGTCACCCTGCTTATTTAACTTATATGCAGAGTATGTCATGAGAAATGCTGGGCCGGATGAATCACAAGCTGGAATCAAGATTTCTGGGAGAAATATCAATAACCTCAGATATGCAGATGACACCACCCTTATGGCAGAAAGTGAAGAACTAAAGAGCCTCTTGATGAAAGTGAAAGAGGAGAGTGTAAAGGTTGGCTTAAAGTTCAACATCAGAAAACGAAGATCATGGCATCCGGTCCCATCACTTCATGGGAAATAGATGGGGAAACAGTGAAAACAGTGGCTGACTTTATTGTTTTGGACTCCAAAATCACTGCAGGTGGTGATCACAGCCATGAAATTAAAAGACACTTACTTCTTGGAGGGAAAGCTGTGACCAAACTAGACAGTATATTCAAAAGCAGAGACATTACTTTGTCAACAAAGGTCCATCTAGTCAAGGCTATGGTTTTTCCAGTAGTCATGTATGGATGTAAGAGTTGGACTATAAAGAAAGCTGAGCACTGAAGAATTGATGTTTGGAACTGTGGTGTTGGAGAAGACTCTTGAGAGTCCCTTGGACCACAATGAGATCCAACCAGTCCATCCTAAAGATCAGTCCTGGGTGTTCATTGGAAAGACTGATGGTGAAGCTGAAACTCCAATACTTTGGCCACCTGATGCAAAGAATTGACTCATTTGAAAAAACCCTGATGCTGGGAAAGATTGAGGGCAGGAAGAGAAGGGGATGGCAGAGGATGAGATAGTTGGATGGCATCACCAATGCAATGGACATGAGTTTGGGTAAACTCTGGGAGTTGGTGATGTAATGGGAGGCCTGGCGTGCTGCTGTCCATGGGGTCACAAAGAGTCAGACACAACTGAGCGACTGAACTGAACTGAATCAGTGAATTTAGCAATGTCACAGGATACAAAATCAATAACAGAAATTACCTGCATTCTTATATACTAACAATGAAAAATCATAAAGAGAAACTAAGGACTCAATCACATTCACCATTGCAACAAAAAGAATAAAATATATAGGAATAAACCAACCTAAGAAGACAAAAGAACCATATACAGCAAATTATAAGATACTGATTAAAGAAATCAAAGACTAGATAAACAGATGGAGAGATATTCCATGTTCCTGGTCAGGAAAAATCAATATTGTGCAAATGACTGTACAACCAAATGCAACCTACAGACTCAATGCAATCCCTATCAAATTACCAATGGCATTTTTCACAGATCTAGAACAAAAAATTTCACTATTCATGAAAGTGAAAGTAGCTCAGTTGTATCCTACCCTCAGGACCCCATGGACTATAAAGTCTGTGAAATTCTCCAGGGAAGAATACTGGAGTGGGTAGCCCTTCCCTTCTCCAGGGGAACCTCCCAACCCAGTAATGCAACCCAAAATCTCCCTCATTGCAGGTGGATTCTTTACCAGCTGAGCCCCAGGGAAGACCAAGAATACTGGAGTGAGTAGCCTATCCCTTCTCCAGCCGATCTTTCTGACCCAGGAATTGAACTGGGGTCTCCTGCATTGCAGGTGGATTCTTTACCAACTGAGCTAAAAGACCCCAAATAGCCAAAGCAGTCTTGAGAAAGAAGAATGGGCCTGGAGGAATAAATCTTCCTGACTTCAGATTAAACTACAAAGCTACAGTCATCAAGACAGAATGGTACTGCCACAAAAACAGAAATATAGACCAATGGAACAAGATAGAAAGCCCAGAAATAAACTCATGCACCAGTGGGTACCTTATTTTTGACAAAGGAGGCAAGAATATACAATGGGGCAAAGATAATCTCTTCAATAGCTGATGCTGGGAAAACTGGACAGCTACATGTAAGTGAATAAAATTAGAACACTTCCTAACACCATACACAAAGATAAATTCAAAATGGATGAAGACCTAAACGTAAGATGAGAAATTATAAAACTCTTAAGAGTAAAACATAAGCAGAACACTTGATGACATAAATCAAAGCAAGATCTTCTATGACCCACCTCCTAGAGTAATGGAAATAAAAACAAAAGTAAACGAGTGAGACTTAACTAAACTTAAAAACTTTTGCACAGCAAAGGAAACAAAGTGAAAAGACAACCCTCAGAATGAGGAAAAATAATAGCAAATGAAACAACTGACAAAGGATTAATTTCCAAAATGTACAAGCAGCTCATACAACTTAATACCAGAAAAACAAATAACACAATCAAAAAGTGGGGAAAAGACCTAAACAGACATTTCTCCAAAGAAGACCTACAATGGCTAACAAACACATGAAAAGATGCTCAACGTGGCTCATTATTAGAGAAATGCAAATCAAAACTACAATGAGATATTACCTCACATGGGTCAGAATGGCCATTATCAAAAAGTCTTCAGTTCAGTT
>SJYX01019308.1:531905-563990 GCA_006410675.1 Oreotragus oreotragus
GGTTGGATCTCCTTGCAGTCCAAGGGACTCTCAAGAGTCTTCTCCAACACCACAGTTCAAAAGCATCGATTCTTCGGCGCTCAGCTTTCTTCACAGTCCAACTTTCACATCCATACATGACCACAGGAAAAACCATAGCCTTGACTAGGCGGACCTTAGTCGGCAAAGTAATGTCTCTGCTTTTGAATATACTATCCAGGTTGGTCATAACTTTTCTTCCAAGGAGTAAGCGTCTTTTCAAAAAGTCTACAAATGATAAATGCTGGAGAGGGTGTGAAGAAAAGGGAATCCTCTTGCACCATTGGTGGGAATATAAATTGATATAGCCACTATGGAAGACAGTATGGAGATTCCTTTAAAATCTAGGAATAAAATCACCATATGACCAACAATCCCACTCCTAGGCATATATGCTGAGGACACCAAAACTGCAAAAGACACATAAACCCTAATGTTCATTGCAGCATATTTACAATAGCTAGAACATGGAAGCAACCTAGATGTCCATCGACAGATGAATGGATAAAGAAGTTGTGGTACATATACACGATGGAATATTACTTGGTCATAAAAAGGAACACATTTGAGTCAGTTCTAACAAGGTGGATGAACCTAGAGCCTATTATACAGAGTGAAGTGAATCAGAAAGAGAAATATAAATATCATATACTAACACATATATATGGAATCTAGAAAGATGATCCTGATGAATTTACTTGCAGGGTAGCAATGGAGAAACAGACATAGAGAATAGACCTATGGACATGGAGGGAGGGGAAGAGAGGGTGAGGGGTATGGAGAGAGTAACATGGAAACTTACATTACCATATGTAAAATAGCCAATTGGAAATTTGCTGTTTGTCTCAAGGAACTCAAACACGGGCTCTGTATCAACCTAGAGGAGTGGGATGGGGAGAAAGATGGAAGGGAGGTTCAAGAGGGATGGGACATATGTATAACCATGGTTGATTCATGCTGACGTTTGACAGAAAACAACAAAATTCTATAAAGCAATTATCTTACAATTAAAAATAAATTAATGAAAACAAATAACTGAAAAGATAGTTATGCTCAGACCAGAGAGGACAGTGTTTGTGAACCAAGTATTATGATTAAGTTATATATATAAGGTACCCTAGAAGGCAATGGCACCCCACTCCAGTACTCTTGCCTGGAAAATCCCATGGGTGGAGGAGCCTGGTAGGCTGCAGTCCATGGGGTCTCTAAGAGTCAGACACAACTGAGCGACTTCACTTTCACTTTTCACTTTCATGCATTGGAGAAGGAAATGGCAACCCACTCCAGTGTTCTTGCCTGGAGAATCCCAGGGACGGGGGATCCTGGTGGGCTGCCGTCTATGGGGTCGCACAGAGTCGGACACGACTGAAGTGACTTAGCAGCAGCAGCAAGCTTCCAAAAGAAATAAAAATAAAACTAATGCTTTCAAAAACAATTCAAAAAGCAATATAAAAAAAATGGTTTGGGTTTTAGAATCAGTTCTGTCTCACGCTCTCAGTAGCTGGGTGACCCTGGGAGAAAGTCCTTGTTATTTCTAGATTTCTCTTTAACCTCCTGGAGATGATAACATCATCCTTACAGGTTAGTTACTAGGTTTAAATGAATTAAATGTGATGCTTTCACGTCAGAATATGGCACATAGTTAAGTGGTCAAAAATAGTAGCTATTCTTATAAAGCATGCAAAATTAATGCTTTACTTTTATGTTTGACCTATTTTAGATATTTTTGAAAGGTTTCAAAGCAATCATACTTAGCATTATAATGGTTTTATATAGTATTCCATCATTTACCCAATATTTCCCCAATTAGTGAGTGTTCATATTATTACTTGTTCTTTTTCTTTTCTAAAAACTTCTATCTGTATCTCTGTTCATTCAGGCCCCCTATCCAGCTATGGCCACTTTTTGTCTTATTACTCTGAGTTAAGTTTCCAAAGTGAAATTTCTGTTTCATGGATGTGGAACTGTCTTGCAAAATTGTCATCCAAGAAGGTGAACTACTTTACAATGTCATCCTCAATCTCTGCCTTCACCACTGTTGGTCTTGCTCACATTTCCTGCTTTGGTGTGTTCATCCCCTCAAAGTCACACCCCAGGTTGAGAACTGTCTAAACTACTGCCACAGTCTTCTTGCAGTTCTGTGCCTGGCACTCCTTATTCATTTCACATTAGAATAATTCTTCTTTACCATTGCCTATCTTTTGCTCGGAGAAGGCAATGGCTACCTCAATCTCTGCCTTCACCACTGTTGGTCTTGCTCACATTTCCTGCTTTGGTGTGTTAATCCCCTCAAAGTCACACCCCAGGTTGAGAACTGTCTAAACTACTACCACAGTCTTCTTGCAGTTCTGTGCCTGGCACCCCTTATTCATTTCACATTAGAATAATTCTTCTTTACCATTGCCTATCTTTTGCTCGGAGAAGGCAATGGCACCCCACTCCAATACTCTTGCCTGGAAAATCCCATGGATGGGAGGAGCCTGGTAGGCTGCAGTCCATGGGGTTGCTAGAGTCGGGCACGACTGAGTGACTTCCCTTTCAGTTTTCACTTTCATGCATTGGAGAAGGAAATGGCAACCCATTCCAGTATTCTTGCCTGGAGAATCCCAGGGACAGAGGAGCCTGGTGGGCTGCCATCTATGGGGTCGCACAGACTCGGACNGCAGTCCATGGGGTTGCTAGAGTCGGGCACGACTGAGTGACTTCCCTTTCAGTTTTCACTTTCATGCATTGGAGAAGGAAATGGCAACCCATTCCAGTATTCTTGCCTGGAGAATCCCAGGGACAGAGGAGCCTGGTGGGCTGCCATCTATGGGGTCACACAGACTCGGACACGACTGAATTGACTTAGCAGCAGCAGCATCTTTTGGCACTATTAGAATTAATCGTCTGTGGATTCTAGTTTTTGAATAAAGTTGAAAGCTTTTTCCCACATGCCACAGAGGTAAACAACTCACCTACCAATGCAGAAGACACAAGAGACACAAGTTCGATCCCTGGGTCAGGAAAATCCCCTCAAGTAGGAAATGAAAACCCACTCCAGTATTCTTGCCTGGGAAATTCTGTGGACAGAGGAGCCTGGTGGGCTATAGTCCATGAGGTCACAAAGAATTGGACGTGACTGAGTAATTGAGCAAAAAAGGCTAACTTTGTTGGACTTGAACAAATTGGACTTACAAACCCACTCTCAATAAGGATCTTGTTTAGAGGGATTACATCGTAGGATGAGTGCTTTGTTCCCTGGTTAAACCAAAACTCCATGGCATTTAGAAACACTTTGATGACCTCAAAAATAGAATGCCTTGGCTTTCTCAAGTCAGAGAGGGGAATTAGGGCACGGCCTGGGTTGCTGGAAGGTGGGAGGAGGTTAAAATAAACCATTGAACCATTTGTCTACTTAGTCTTTTAACAGTTTTTTCTCTATTAGGAAACAGTACAGCCTAGTTCCAAGCATGCAGGATTCCAGTCAGACAGATCCTGGTTAAATCCTGCTGCTACTGTTTACCAAACTGTGTAACCTCAGGCAAAATCTGTGAACTTCAATTCCTCACTTAGGATAAGAACAACCATACTGACCTTGTTTGGTTATTGTGACTTACGGCATATGAACTCTTCACTAGCATTTCAGTTCAGTTAGCCGCTTAGTTGTGTTTGACTCTTTGAGACCCCATGGACTGTAGCACCCCAGGCTGCCTTGTCCATTACCAACTCCTGGAGCTTGCTCAAATTCATGTCCATTGAGCCAGTGATGCCATCCAACCATCTCATTCTCTGTCATCCCCTTCTCCTCCCTCCTTCAATCTTTCCCAGCATCAGGGTCTTTTCCAATGAATCAATTCTTTGCATCAGGTGACCAAGTATTGGAGTTTCAGTTTCAGCATCAGTCCTTCCAGTGAATATTCAGGACTGATTTCCTTTAGGATGGACTGGTTGGATCTCCCTGCAGTCCAAGGGACTCTCAAGAATCTTCAACACCATAATCCAAAAGCATCAATTCTTTGGCACTCAGCTTTCTTTAGAGTCCAACTCTCACTTCCATACATGACCACTGGGAAAACCATAGCTTTGACTAGACAGACCTTTGTTAGCAAACGATGGTTAGCATTAGGCACTAATTTACTCTTTCAATTACTACTCTTGGTCTTGTCTCAAAATATTTCCTGTTTCCAAATCATCATAAATGCTGAGATTCTTTTTTCTCTCTGCTGAAATTTGATGTTTTTGTCTTTGAAATCATCTTTACTCATTTGTCCATTTTAGATTCACCAGTTTCAATGACTGCTTCTCTTATTTGAGATTAAAGAGCATACAGAACTTTTTTTTATTGAATATTGAGCTTAGATTGGGATAAAATATTGAAGGAATTCATGAACTAATATGAAAATAAAACTTGTCATTTGGGTGGGGAAAGGGGAGAAGAGGAGAGAAGACTTTTATGGAATCATTTCTCTTCTCTAGCGAGTAAAACCATTTTAGTTCCTGGATGGTTCCAGTGCATCCTCATGGTTTTGGTGCTGGAAGAACTTGAGATGAAAGAGATGAAACAGTTGTTTGACTAATTATGTTTACAAAGTGCTTTCCACTCAGCTTGTCCCATCTAAAATTTTAATTATATAAAAACATTTCCCTGACCTTAAAAAACTTACAAGTTGGTTGGAAATATAAACAAAACATGTTTTTTAAAATTATGGATAAAGATTAGGAAATAAACACCACCACCAGCATGACAGGTATAGACCAAGATTTTCAAACTCAAGCAGTCTGGAAACTGAAGAGTGTATGTGGTCCTAAAAGTACTATAATGTAGTTTAATTAATAGCAACAACAACACCATGCTGACTAAACAAAATACATCTCCATGGCCTTCTGTGGAATGCTGCTTAACTACTTGCATGCAAATTATGCTGTTTTTACAGAACCAACATGGTTCAGGAAGAGTTTATGACGGCATTGGTTTTGGGCTTTAAATGACGAGTGGGATTTGAAGATACAAGACTGTATGCTAGGTAGATGGAAGGAAAAGGGCAGAGGAAGAGAAAGGTNGAAAGGGGAGAAGAGGAGAGAAGACTTTTATGGAATCATTTCTCTTCTCTAGCGAGTAAAACCATTTTAGTTCCTGGATGGTTCCAGTGCATCCTCATGGTTTTGGTGCTGGAAGAACTTGAGATGAAAGAGATGAAACAGTTGTTTGACTAATTATGTTTACAAAGTGCTTTCCACTCAGCTTGTCCCATCTAAAATTTTAATTATATAAAAACATTTCCCTGACCTTAAAAAACTTACAAGTTGGTTGGAAATATAAACAAAACATGTTTTTTAAAATTATGGATAAAGATTAGGAAATAAACACCACCACCAGCATGACAGGTATAGACCAAGATTTTCAAACTCAAGCAGTCTGGAAACTGAAGAGTGTATGTGGTCCTAAAAGTACTATAATGTAGTTTAATTAATAGCAACAACAACACCATGCTGACTAAACAAAATACATCTCCATGGCCTTCTGTGGAATGCTGCTTAACTACTTGCATGCAAATTATGCTGTTTTTACAGAACCAACATGGTTCAGGAAGAGTTTATGACGGCATTGGTTTTGGGCTTTAAATGACGAGTGGGATTTGAAGATACAAGACTGTATGCTAGGTAGATGGAAGGAAAAGGGCAGAGGAAGAGAAAGGTGGTGATCTTTGCTAACATCAGTGAATGCTTTGATTTTCTTTGAGGGGAAATTCATGCCCAAGACAAAAGCTCCGGTAGTGAAAAGCTGTGGTGTTTATACCGTATATAAGGGCAAGTTACAGAAGGGGCCACCCCCCTCATCCCCTCCTTCTGGAAATTAAGCTAATGAAAGTAATATTTGTTTTAGGATGATTGTATAGGTTGTGTGCTGAAATTAAGAGATAGAGAAAAGCCTGGAGGAAAGGAGACCAGTTAGAAGATGATTTCAATGGTCCAGGTATGAGGTACTAAGTATAAAGATGATAAAACATGGACATGGAAGACTGTATAAAGGAGCACTTTCACAAAAAGAATTAATTGGTCTTGAGACCAGATTTGGAGTTGAGAAAGATAAGGAAACCAAAGTTCACTGATGTTTCAAACTTTGGTAGAATATTAACTAATGAAAGAGAGCTGGCTTTGGGGAGAAGTTCTGACTGTGATTCTAGATTGACAAAGTACAATATTTAAGTGATGTAGGGTGTCTGTAGTTGGGGCAATTGAGATTGGAAACACAGACGTGGAGATTAAGTTGAAAGTTACATGGAAGGAAGAAATGAAAAATTATAAATGAAACTCAGGGGGTGTAACTTGTTTCAGGATGTTGACAGTGAAAGAAAAGGGTTACTAGGGAGATAGCGTGAGCAAGTAGGAGAATTATAAGAAAATTGTTTTCAAGAATAGGGAGGGAAGTTGGGAGGGGCCAGTAAAGTAGGGACACGGCTTTTCTATGAGTGGGTGATTTTCTATTCATCGTTTGTCTGCCTAAAGCAAATCACATGATCATATTGTAAAACATTAATGAACTGAAACCTCTGTTAAAACAGGATGGGAAGCAGGAGGGCTCTCATGTTCTATAATGATAGCAGAGCCCAACAGGAAGAAGAAAGATTCCTCTTCTTTGCTGGCAACAACTCTGTCAATGAAGAGCCAAGGACTTGTTGTTTACTAGAATCCTCCCCTCTATGAAAGCATTTTCCTTCCCTTGCCAAGTGAGGACTTGCACATGGCTTACCATGGCTGTAGAGCACAAATTGCAATTGTTTGCTGGAGAAATACCTAGCAGTCTTTTTGTTTTAGGTTAATGATATTAATTAAAGTCCAAATTCCACATTGGATTAGATCCAAGAATTACAATCCTTTTTTGCTGCTCTGGGGACAGCAAAGAATAGGAAATCGTTCTCTTGAAGCATGTAAGATCAAAGTTCAGAGTAGGTTTGTGCGTGTGCTCAGCCGTGTCTGATTCTTTGTGACCCCATGGACTGTAGCCTGCCAGGCTCTTTTATCCATGGAATTTTCCAGGCAAGAATATTGGAGTGGGTTGCCATTTCCTCCCTCCTCGGAATCTTCCTGACTCAGGGACTGAAGCTGCATCTCCTGCACTGGCAGGCAGTTCTTTACCTCTAATGTCACCTGGGAAGCATGAGGCAAGATCAGGGTTCAGATTGGGAAGCTAGTATAAATTTCTGGAATTATGTGTTAATTTTTTAGTAGGATTCTTTTTAAATGACTTTTGATGCCTGATTTGGAACTTTGTTAAAAGTTCTACTGGATTTGTAACATAATAGCTTTTTTATTAAAAGTTTTGAGAAATTATAATGGCCAAGACCCAACCACTGCCATAACTACCCAGTGAGTGATTACTGAGATCACTCACAACCACAGCAAGCATTACCACGCCTCTTCACTGTCTGGTTCTCCTCCACCTTTGGGCAGGTAGATGGTTGGGGAACTTTTCCCTGCTTGATGACCTGAAGGTAGGTATGTATGCAGTTTGCTTTGGCCAGGACACACGAGTGGACGTACTGTGTGTTAGTAACTATTCAAGTCTCCTGCTGTCCTTCCCATCATGATTGATCACAGACATGCTTGTTGGTTTGAAAATTCTGTGAGACTCAAGCAGGTGATAACGAAGCCAATATGAGGAGATGAACTGCCCAGAGTACTGTCTGTTGTCTGGGAGAGTGAGAGAGAAACTTTTGTTGGTTTTTTTTTTTTTAGCCCAACTTAGTGTAGTTTATTCTGGCAAATAAAATGATTAGATTGAAAACTTAAATATAAAAAAGGCAAGTCATAGGAGGCCTATAGGTCTCTCTTCACTTAACTGAAATATTTTATAGTGGTTCAAAGTATCAACATAAATTCTTATAATTAGAATGTAAAATTTTATAACAACAATTAGGTATAAACCGGGTAGTAATAATAGCTAATGTTTAATAAGCTCTTTCTGTATGCTAAGACTTGTTCTAAACCCGTTTAAGCTCTGCATATTCTCTCACTTAACCCTCATGACAGGGACTTCCCTGGTGGTCCAGTGGTTAAGAATCTGCTTCCTAACACAGGGTTCAATCCCTGGTCAGGGAACTTAGATCCCACATGCCTTGGAACAACTAAACCCATGTGTCATGATTAGAGAAAGCCTGGGCACCACAATGAAGATCAAGTGCAGACAGAACAAAGCCCACATGACAACCCTAAGAGGAGACATTTATTATAGGGCCATATTTCAAATAGTAATGGGGCAAATGGCAGAGAGTTCTGGGAACCTGTCCATGAGGAATTCAATGTTCAGACCCATGTATCTCTGCTCTCAGGTTCTGAGTGCCTCCTGATGACTGTGAAAAGTGCACAGTAGCTCAGCTGGTAAAGAATCTGCCAGCGATGCAGGAGGCCCCCAGAGAAGGGATAGACTACTCACTCCAATATTCTTTTTCAGAGGAGCCTGGTAGGCCACAGGCCATGGGGTCACAGAGCGTTGGACGCAACTGAGCGACTAAGCACAGCACAGCACAATTGATACCTTGATGTTTGAATGTCCTGGATCCTGTGGTTTTCGAATGTAAAGCCCAGCCTTTTCCTCCACTGTGATTACATGCATCAGAATTTCAACCTTGAGATCCTTTCTGCTACTACTTAGTAACTTAATCTTTGAACCAAAAGACATGATACAGATTATTTTGAAGAATTATAACAGACAAAATGAGAACCCCTGATTAGTCTATGAATGGAAATCAGGCAAAGCTTAGTCAAAATGTTTTCCCTGCAAACCTTGAGAAGTCATTTAAATGATTAGTTGATTCTACACATACAGGTATGAAAAATAAACTTCTCAGATAAGATGAGAAGTCTTTGATCTTGCAGATCACTTCATTTATTTAGTGCTTCTGATGTGCAAAAGACAGTACTAAGTGTGATGAAGATTCAGAGATGCATAAACACAGCTCAGGGAGCTCACAACTAGGGATTATGTGACATCAGTAATAATAACAATAACAACATAGTATCTCTGAGCATGAAAAATGTGTCCATATACCAAAAACCATTGAATCTGCACCTGTACTAGGTGCTATGAAGTAGCACTATGAAATAAGTACATTTCACATACATTTCTTATTTAATCTGCAAATTGTATGTGTTTAGTCACTAAATCCTTTCTGACTCTTTTGTGACCCCATGGACTGTAGCCTGCCAGGCTCCTCTGTCACTGAAATTTCCCAGGCAAGAATACTGGAGGAAGATCCTCTAAGATTTCCTTCTTCAGGGATTCTTCCTGACCCAGAGATTGAATGTGTGTCTCCTGCATTGGCAGACAGATTCTTTACCACTAAGCCACAAGGAAGCCTTCTAATCTTCAAGTTAATCTTTTTTAATAGTTGTCCACATTATAAAATGTCTGTAGCTCAATGAGATCAGATAACTTGTCTGAGGACACACAGTAGGTGGTAAAGCTGGAATTCACATGGAATTTTGTTACACATCAAGGTCTATGCATTTCTTTTCTAGTATTTCTAAAAGTGTGGCAGTGGTGAAGAATCCACCTACCATTTCAGGAAACACAGGAGATAAGGGTTCGAAATCTGGGTCGAGAAGATCCCCTGGAGTAGGAAATGGCAACCCACTCCAGTGTTCTTACCTGGAAAATTCCATGGACAGAAAAGCCTGGTGGGCTACAGTCCATGTAGCCTGGGGTCACAAAGAGTCGGAATGGGCACACACGCACTCATGCAAGTTGGGTCTACACTGGTGGCGCACCAGAGATTTTAATGTGATGTATAAACACCTTATTTGAAGAGTTGAGGTTTTACAGCTATTTCCTACTTATTAACAGGAAGAATATATAATTTTATTTTAAACTAAATATTCTTAGGGAGATAAAGTTAAATTGATTTAAATGAAAAATACTATTTAGGTGTGTAAAAAATTGTGAAATTGTGAAGCGCTTGAGTGTTTCAGTGTTAAAAGCATTGCTGTAGGCCAGTCTGTGATATGGCTACAGGAGGACCGAGAGTCAGGTGAGGCTATGCTGTTGTAACAAACAACCCCTTGATTCAAGAGTGGAAGAAAAATAGCTTATTTCTTTATGGTTCACACTGGATATCTAGTGTAGTCACCCAGGGACCTAGAGGTCCGCCAGGTTATGTCACAATGGGAGTCTGGAGGATTAAGCATGGACCCATCCATGAAAGGTTAAAGAGTTTGGACTTTATCCTGAGGGCAAGAGGGATTAGTGCTTTTAAAGCCTTTTGTTCTACGCATTGCAAGCACAGGCAGTATCATGGCACAAGACAGTAATACAATATGTTTCCTGGGGACCCATCACTGAGATTTTTGTGATTCAAACCTAATATATGAAAATCCAGGCTTATACTGCAAATAAATATGGGGATTGCTCAAACTCCAAAAGGATTCTTTGCTTAATAAAGGATTAATTGCAGAGTGCTCTTTAAGAGTAAATATTCCTTAGATGGGCTATTTGAAGTGAGTATTTAATTCTAGGCAAACCTAGCTTTTTAGAAGCTCTTCTGTGATGTAGAGTATTACCTGTTTCACAGTGAAGGTAACAATGTATATATTTAAAATATGTAAATATTGTTTCTGAGTGCTCTTTAAGAGTAAATATTCCTTAGATGGGCTATTTGAAGTGAGTATTTAATTCTAGGCAAACCTAGCTTTTTAGAAGCTCTTCTGTGATGTAGAGTATTACCTGTTTCACAGTGAAGGTAACAATGTATATATTTAAAATATGTAAATATTGTTTCTATTAACATTGACAGCAGAATGGAGTTTCCCCCCCCCCCCCCCATGTGAATGCAACTAAAGCAAGTATAATTTAGAATCCAGGCATTGTAACAAATGCAATTTTGAGAGGCAGGAACTTTAGTGATTATTTAAGCTCCTAAACCGTCTGTTAATGTTTCTATAATAGCCTTTATCCTGTAGAATCATGTGTTTACAAGCCATCACTGAGGACAAATGTTAGTTAATGTCTTTCCAACAGCTGACACAGGTCCTGGCTCTTAGTAGGTACTCAATAAATATTTGCTGAGTGACTAAATAAATAACTTGAATTTTTCAACCCAAATCCTAAAACAGAAGGCTTTTCCAGTCAATTTCCCCCTCTACAGACCATGGCTTTCTTTTTAATTCATCACTCCCTACCTCCCTTTCATTTGCAGGTTTGCTAGAGATAACAGCTAAATCTTTCCTCTAAGTAATCCAAAATAAATAAGAAATAAACTTCAAGCGATCCAAGGCATTCTTAAATTGTTGATTCCTGTGACTAAGTGAGAAAAATGAATGTATCCGTGTAGTCAAGAAATAAATTCCAGGCAACCTTAGCATTGTCTAGTTATGAAACATTAAGGCCAATTTATCAACCATTATACTCCGGTTAAGTACTAATCAAGTTTATGTGTCCCCTTCAAGATAAGTAATAGAGAAGAACTCTGATTGCAGAGGAACACTAAAACCATCTATTACATAGTCTTTAAATGCTTGTGACTTTAATTTCTATGAAGAGCATATGCTTATTGTGTTTAAATGTCAGTTTCACAAAACCCATACATCTCAAGTGGGACAGTCAAGTAATTAGAAAATAACTTGCCAAAAAATTGAGTTCTTCCTTTATTACCTCCCACTTTGCAATTATTTTTTTTGGCCCCATTTAGAAAAATTTCTGTTACATCTCTCTATGTCCTAAAGTGTATGTATTGGTGCAGCTTCAGCTTCCAAATTTATACCACTTGTGCTGTTGAGAGCTCTGATTCCCAGGTGATCTCCATTCCTTCTATTCAAGCTTAAGCATCATTCGTTATCCTTGAAATTTATGTGACAAGCCAGAATTGTGGCCATGTATGCATTTGCTTCAGAGAGCACAAAACTTACAAAGCTGAGAGAAAGAAAGCAGATGTACTCAGGGCTCAGATTAGCACTTGAGCTCAGTAATAAAGGACCTGCCAGTAATTAAACCACTTCAGAATAATGAAATGATTGTACATATTGTAGAGGGAGGCCCACCATTAGACTGCTCATCATTGCTACAGGAAAGGAGCACCTAGGCTTCTAGGGAAGAGGTATTGACTTTTAAATGATTTCTTTAGACACTTTTGAAACATGACATATTTCAGAGGCATAATCTGTGCATTTTTGTTTAGATGAAATATAATGCTGGGCTGTTACTGTATTGTTACTTTCTCTATGTTTTAGAGCATCTAGTTCTAGAGATCACATCTTTTGGAGTTCTTTGTTAATCAGAAAGGCACTGTGTAAATAAAAACAAATTTCCTGGGAGTGGGGACCAGCCATTGTCTACCAGCAGGCAGAGTGCGTCTTCCTCCTCCTGTTATTATAGTTTCTGTTCAGAAAGCAACACTTAAAGCTATTTAGATGGAGGAAAGTGAATAGGGATGAAGAGACCAATTAACCAATTTTTCTTGGCCTTTCCACACACATAGACACATTCTGTATAACACCCCAGTTTTGATGTATTATTTTAATTAATCCCAGTCTTTTGATTCCTGCAGAAAGAAGGTTAGCAAATGTAACAATGCTCGGGAGTTTCTTTATCGTAAAAGACACATAATTTCAAGCATTTAATAAGGTAGATTTATTCTGGGTAGTTTAGCTTGCACATTCACTCAAACAGCCCTCCCGAAAGACAACATTAAAAATGTGATTAGTTAGCTGCCATCAATAACACAAAATAGGAAAATGCTCTCTGAAGGGACAGCTTTGTGGAGGGCACTGCACAGTGTGTAGTAAAAATATATGGCCTAATAAGTTTACATTTGCAGGCTCATTTGTTAAAACTCTTGAATTTCTAATTTGTGTCGGAAAGATAAATGGATGGAGCCACAGTAAAGTGTGAGATTAATACTGATGGATGGGGATTCAGTTTTTTGCTAGCCTCTAAGTTCCACACAACCCAGTAGGCAGTTTATAGGAAAACCAAATGTAAATAAAAGGAAGGACATTATTTACTCCAGTTGAGACCAATTACCAGTTATTTTGTTCCTTTCAACCTTACAGTTAAGGAAATTTCTCTGTAATTTAATTATTATACTTCAGTAAACAAAAGGTCTACAATTTACAATTTGAGGTTTCTAAGATCGGCCTCCAGAAGAAGCTCTGTTTTGTAAGGACCAATTAAGGATTGTCCATCTCGTTGTTTTTTTCACAAAATATTTCCCCAGTCAATTGTCCCTAAAAAGTGTTCTGGACCCAACATGGGAAGGAGATGTGGGTTCTGAGGAAAGCCTGAAAATGGTAGGCTTTTTCACAGCCAATGCTTTGGGAAAAGCAAAATACAATATCTGCAGCGGAAAATAAACGCAACGCCTCTTTTTGTTGTCTTGAACTGCTCCCCTTCTTCTCTCACTCAAGGCCTCAAACAGACTTCCCCCAAACAGGAACCCCCAGCATGGAGCTTCTTCCTGTCTCTTCATGGCTATTGGCCATCAGATCAGTAACAGCAACAGTGATCAATGGCAGAGAGGAAGGGAAATCAGTACCCCAAACAGTTTGGCAAAAATCACCTGAAGTGCATGCTCAACACATGTTCCTTTGACTGAAGCTAGGCCTTATTTCCATTTCGGAACCATGTTCTACATTCTGTGTCAACATATCACAGGATCTCCTTGGAAGGGTGAAAATCAGCAAGTGAAATTCCCCTGCCTTCCTCTTCCGGTCACCCCCTCCCCGTCCCCGTCTCTGTCTCTCCCTCCTCCCTCCGCCCTTCCTGTCTGTCTGGGCATCATCACATACCTGAAAAGCGGACTCCAGGAGGGACTCTCCAGCCGTCTCTGAGTTCCTCATTGATTCCACTTGTCTCAGCAGGTCCCAAGAGGTGGTGGACACCGAGAAAAGTGCTCTGGCCACGGAAACAGGAGAGTCTGAGAGACGGCTCCGGTTCTACTGCCTGAGAGCTGCGTGATTCAGGCTTAGAGAACCAGCTTGTGTTGCCCAGGGGGAAGGAAGGGATAGCTCGGGAATTCGGGATGGACATGTACTCTCTGCTATGTTTAGAATGGGTAGCCGCCAGGGACCTGCTGTATGCTGTGTGCCAGCCTGGATGGGAGGGGAGCCTGGGGGAGAATGGATACATGTACACGTATGGCTGAATGCCTTCACCTGAAACTATCATGACACAGTTTAGTTACTGGCTATATCCCAATACAAAAGGTAAAATTTAAAAAAAAAAAAGAAAGAAAAATTACATGAAAAGAAAAACAAAAGCTGTCCATTGGGTTGGAATTCGGGATGGACATGTACTCTCTGCTATGTTTAGAATGGGTAGCCGCCAGGGACCTGCTGTATGCTATGTGCCAGCCTGGATGGGAGGGGAGCCTGGGGGAGAATGGATACATGTACACGTATGGCTGAGTGCCTTCACCTGAAACTATCATGACACAGTTTAGTTACTGGCTATATCCCAATACAAAAGGTAAAATTAAAAAAAAAAAGAAAGAAAGAAAAATTACATGAAAAGAAAAACAAAAGCTGTGTGATGGGCAAGATGCCAACCTTTTCAGAGNATCTCATCCTCTGTTGACCCCTTCTTCTCCTGCCCTCAATCTTTCCCAGCATCAGGGTCTTTTCCAATGAGTTAGCTCTTCGCATCAGGTGGCCAAAGTACTGGAATTTCAGCCTCATACTTAGGTTGATAAAAATGTTAATTAGTCATAATAATTTCAAAGACTCTACCTATTCAAAACTTTAAAATAGAAAATTGATATATATATATATATTCTGATTATATAATAGTAACTGCTTATATTTAATAAATAACAAAAAATAAATTTTTACAGTGCAGAGAATTTTCTGCACTGTAAAATGTTTCTGTAATTTTCCATATAAATATATGCATATAAATATTCTTCTATTTACTCATGCATGTAGTTTATAAGATATTTATATTATATAAATAAATATATGACCAAATACCAATATAGAGATGCATCTTTGAGAGTAGACACTTTATTTCTGGTCACCAAAAACAAAATTAAAAGTATAGACTAAATTAGTTGGTGCATTTCCCCCTCTAGTTCCTCTCTTAAAATCACTTGCTTTTTCAAAAATGTGACTAATAATACTTGATATTCCACATTAATATCAGAATGCATTTTGAAGTGAAAGTGGTGAAAATTAATTGTATTTATTTTGTTAATGTGTTTTAATGTTTTAACAAAATATGCATTATTTTTGAATAAAAATGTGGAAATATCTGGAAGGAATTATATCTCAGGAAAAAATATGAAAGAGGAAAGGAATGGATAAAAATTCTGGATAGCTTTAAAACAGAAAACAATTTCAAAGACCTAATCAAATGGGAAAATACATATTTGGAATCACTTTTTCCTTATATGAAAAAAAATCTTATGCCTATTTGTTTCGTATTTAACCAAGATGCCAACAAGCCATTTGCCCAGCTTCTGATGATTCTAATATGTGATTACTTTGGTATTCAAAATACTTTTCATTACAGGGATGGAAAGTAAATTTAAAAAGCATTCTGTTATGTGTGTAGAATGAAAATGCCAATGCAAGCTAAAAACATTTTCATTTAATTATATTTGTTGAATGGATCTGAGTAAATTTACATTTTTAAGGGAAAAACATCTGCAAAAACAAAATAAAATACAAAATCTGATAAAATGGTGAGAATAAGCTAAATCTCTCTGAGTTAAAGATAACTTTAAGACCTAGAGTCATTTTGTAACATGCCTTCCCATTTATGATTAGTAAGTTTTCATCTTGGCAAATTCAAATGAATATCATGGAATAAATGGAATCTTTTCATATGAAAACTATTTGGATCTCTTAATGACATCAATTTCTGCTTGTTTTTAATAAATATAGAAGTAAAATAATGCCCTGGGAATTTGGCCTTGCCCCGTGATCTGCTGCTCCTCTAATCTGCTGAGATAGGAGAAGGAGGTGCTCACAAGTCCAGCAGTTAGCATTTGTTGAGCACCTTCTATGTTTTGTAAGAAAAGATCTCTTCTCTCAGGGATAGAAGTAAGTGGCTTTCAACTGTGTTTCGTAGGGGACCCAGAGTCAAACATTTGCAGCTGAGGTGGCATGTGAAAGGGATGGCGGCATTGTCACCACACATCACCAGAAGTTGTGTTGTTGAAAGAGCAAAGAATCTGAAAGTGCTGAAATTTTTTATTGGGAGACATCATTCCTGGAAAAGGCAGCAGTATGCGACCTGGAGGTGAGAGGCTCCTGAAAGTTTTCTTTGGTGAAAGTTATTTGCAGAAGACTGAAGCTGAGGAATCCTTTAGGAAATTCTGGGGATAGATTGAATCTGGACTTCAGGTGCCCTTACTTAGGACTAAGTGGAATTAGAGGAGGGAAGGGCTTCCCTAATGGCTCATGGGGTAAACACTCCACCTGCAATGCAGGAGACTCAGAAGGCGGGATTCGATCCCAGGTCCAGGAAGATTCCCTGGAGAAGGAAATGCAACCCACTCCAGTATTCTTGCCTGGGAAATCCCGTGGACAGAGGAGCCTGGTGGGCTATAGCCCAAAGGGTCCCAAAGAGTCGGACACGACTGAGCACGCAAGATGTCTCTAAATATCTCACTGTATCAGCTATATGGCCTTTCTCTCCCTATTTGAGTGAAAAACTCATAGAAGAGATTCATTCTCTCTGTTTATGAGTCCTGGATCTAAGGTCATGAGGGGAATTTGTGTTGGTGAGTGAATCCTCTGATTAACTTTACAATAGACATAAGAGCCTTTCCAGAGTTTCCTTAGGTGAATTTGTGGTAAAACAGGAAGACGCAGACTGATCTTGAAACTTCTAGCACTATATTCTCTTACTTAAAAATTCTGAGTGGTTCCCTGTGGCCTACAAGACAGAAATCCAAGTTCCTTAGGTCTGAGTATGAGACCCTTTGTCATTTCCTCCTACAGCTTTGCAGCCTCATCGCTTCCATTTTCTAACAGTGCATCCTGGCCTCAGTTCTCTGCTTCCTGAGAACACTGTTCAGATGCGGTTGTTCAGACTGGAATGTTGCTCTCGGCCTCTGCTGGCGCCCTTGTCTGCCCCAACCTCCAAGGCTGCTCTCAAATGCTGTCTCTACTGAAGCCTGAGTGAGCACCACCTTTCTCTTAGCTCCTCTCTCACGCTGTGTCTTCTGGTCCTCAGCCGTTATCTGGAAATTGTCTGGCTGTTGTTTCTGTGCATAAACCATGAGCCCTTTAAAAAGAGGAACACTTGTCCCCAGCATAGTGTAAGAACAAAGGCACAAGGAGTCTGGAGGAGGGCCGTGTTCCCAATTAGTCCCTGGGTTTTGTGACAAGACAGATAGAGGAAGGTGATGGCTGGGAGAAGTCAGTCACTTGTGTGTTGTGGTTAAAAACGTATACAGACACTTTTTAAAGTGTCTGTTTTGGGGGTAGGTTGGGGAGGTGGAGGGTTGGCTAAGCCAGAAAGTGAAGGCAAATTTATGTGCTTAGGTTGACTGATGGGCACAGAGGTCTGGGATAGTGTTTCCCATCATTGCTCTAAAAGATTTATATGTTTGCAAGGGACTTTCAGATTCATTAATGAGCATCTTTGTGGCCTTTTGCTCTTTAATGTGATTAAAAAAAATACAGCTCTTCAGGTCATAGCTCTCCATCTGTTATAGGAAGGCAGGGACTGTGACTGTTACTTTGAATAAAGCATACCTCAAATAAATGTCCTTTATCTTGAGGCCACAAACTTTCAAATCTGAAGTTCCATTTGGTCAGACCATAAGGAGCTCCAGTTCCTATGTCAGTAATCAATAACTCAAATCTCCCCACATCCAGCAACCTGTCAGTTCCATGTGTAATCAGAATTTTTCGGAAGGATTAGTTCCGTAATGAGTTCTTGTGAATTTGCTTTCAATCTTCTTTGCGCGGATGACATCCTTGCCTATGTATATCCACATTTGCCTCTCACTGGGAGTGCATATTTGACATTTCAAAGACTACAAAATATGATCTAGAAAATAAACACTGCTGTAGTAATTTTGATGGTTGATCATCTGTTTAATGTAGTGTCGGTTAACGCTGATACTGAAAATTAGGCTGACTTGATTTGTTATCAATTTTCAGTGCTGTTTAGCATCCTGAACAACAACAACAGCAAAAACAAACCAATATGTCAATATACACACACTCCCTAGATCTTATGGCGGTTTTTTGTTTGTTTGCTTGATAGCTAAGAACCTGCTGTATAGCACAGGGAGCTTCTCTCAGTACTCATTAATGACTTATATAGGAATAGAATCTAAAAAAGACCTGAGTATTCTTTGGAAGGACTGATGCTGACGCTGAAGCGCCAATATTTTGGCCACCTGATGTGAAGAACTGACTCATTGGAAAAGACCCTGATGCTGGGAAAGGTTGATGGCAGGAGGAGAAGAGCATGGCAGAGGATGAAATGGTTGGATGGCATCATGGACTTGATGGACATGAGTTTGAGCAAGCTCTGGGAGCTGGTGATGGACAGGGAAGTCTGGCATGCTGCAGTCCATGGGGTCACAAAGAGTCAGACACGACTGAGTGACTGAACTGATGTGTATATGTATAACTGGTTCACTTTATTGTATAGCAGAAACTAACACATCATTGTAAATCAACTACTCCAATAAAAATCAATTAAAAAAATATATAGGGAGGATGAAGGATAAAGATGGAGTTCAATCTTTATAGGAAGAAGTGTCAGGTAGTTGCCAGCATATAAATATAGGTTACTTAGCTTAATTCTAGATACAAAAGGTATTTTATGTTTTCAGATTTAAGGACATGATAGTCCAGAAAATGAAACAATATCTCTACTTTATTTTGTGGTTTTGGTGAGATTCCCTGCATAGAGAAAACCAAGGCCTCTCTTTTAGGCTGATATATAAAAATAACCTCCTATGGAATACTGTAAATAAGGTTTTGGTAAGTTTTGTGCTTTCATCAAAATGTTTAGTTATTTTTTTAACTGAATGATTTAATGTCCTACAGACCTGGTTTTATAACTGAAGTTGTTATTCTATTTAAAATCCTGATCATGTGGAAAACTTACTCAGAACATAGAAACTTTAATGATTACCAAACTACCTATTTTGAAAATAAGCATATGAATCTAAGAATCTCAGATGTGATAGGACAATATCATTAATTGAGCTAGAAAGATTCCTATATTGGAGTAGGTGCATGCAAGGTTTCAGGAGAGATGATGGGGGTAAGGCAAGAATAAGAATTTGTTGGGTGATCAGATATATTTGATCACTTTAAAAACTGTATTGAGAGGATATTGGTAGGATTTATAAGAGTGAATGAAAATAAGAAAAATTAGCAAGAGAAAAAACAAGCAATCATTAATAATAGGAAAATAACTTTTATTGGAAAAGACATCTAATTGGAGTACACTGGTGGTGCAGTGGTAAAAATCTGCCTGTCAGTGCAGGAGACACAAGAGATGAGGGTTCAGTCCCTGGATTGGGAAGATGCCCTGGAGAAGGAAATGGCAACCCACTCCAGTGTTCTTGCCTGGGAAGTTTTATGGACAGAGGAGCCAGGTGGGCGCCAGTCCAAGGGGTTGCGACGAGCTGGATGTGACTAACCATGGCACAGCATGTTGCTCAATAGTAAAAAAAATTTACATTGTCAGAATAACGTAAGCACTAAAGTTTTTAATAAACAATTATGAGATGACTATACTGAAGGACTGGGAAGGCAATGGCACCCCACCCCAGTACTCTTGCCTGGAAAATCCAATGGACGGAGGAGCCTGGTGGGCTGCAGTCCATGGGGTCGCTAACAGTCGGACAGACTGAGCGACTTCACTTTCACTTTTCTCTTTCATGCACTGGAGAAGGAAATGGCAACCCACTCCAGTATTCTTGCCTGGAGAATCCCAGGGATGGGGGAGCCTGGTGGGCTGCCGTCTATGGGGTCACACAGAGTCGGACACGACTGAAGTGACTTAGTGGCAGCAGCATACTGAAGGAAGATGATATAACTATATTGATGGGAACAGGTGGAAAGAGGGGAGCGAAGAAAACTATATCCTCATTTGCTGCAGTAATAGGTCAGCAGATGTTTCTGAAAGTGATGAATCAATTTAAAGTTGATTAAGCCAGTTCAGAAAATAGCACTGTGAGCACATTATCTAGAAATACAGGGGCAAGGACCGTAAGAAGCAACACGATGGCTTGAAGGTAGTTGTCTCTGGGGAGCAGCACAGGGGTTGGGAAGAATAGGGTACAGGGCTGTGGTTTTCATCGAAAACTCTGATATTTCAATTTATGTGTATTATTTTGATAAAAATAGAAATTAAATTTATTTTCCAACTATTACACTCTTTTCTTCTCTCCTTTCCTTAAATTCTAAATACCCATAAATTCCTCTTTATTGACACAGGACAGGAAGGCAGTTATCATATTAGCTACTGAGCAGCATGCAACACATGATTGTTGAGCTGGATTTGGGATTATCTGCCCTTCCTAGATTTCTGTCACATACGAGACTCTTTAAATTCATCTTTATTTTCAAAAGATGGAATTTGGTAGACACGAAAGTCTCTATGTGCCAAGTAAGTTTTCCACATGGTCAGGATGTGAAATAGAATAATAATTTCAATTCTAAAACTAAGTCTGTATGACAGTATTAATAAAACATTCAGTTTTAAAAAGTGGAATTTTAACAAAAGCAATAATGTCATATATTGCACAAAATTCACCAATCACCTGTTTGTAGAGTAGAAACTTGATTATCATGGATCTAGATACAAAAGGGTTGAGCGTTTGTCACATGGCTGGGATCTTTCCATTTTTAATCTGATGTCTCACCTCTATGTATCCTTGGTGACTGTAGCTTCTCTGATTCAATTTACCCCGATCTGAAATGCTTTAATAAACTGTTTTAAGACAGTTAGTTAGTTAGGGTTAGAGAGGAATATTTACTTGGTGCCATGTAGTAGAGACAGGTTATCTGGACATTTCATCCATTGCACCTTTTTTCAGCCCCATGTCTAACATTCACTTGATATGTACTTAATATCACCAATTAGTGAGACTTTCTGGGGCTCTGTGACTGGAAACTGTTTGCATCATGTTGGAAGATATGCAGGTTACAACTCCTATGATCCAGATAGAACACCTTCAAAAGCGTTTTATTTTCTATTTTCTTTGTCCCTATGGGTTTATGATTTTCTTTTTATTCTCTATTGTTGGTTTTGTGATTTTCTAAGAGAGTAAAAACGTGATACATATGTTTAAACTGACATGTTTAAAAAGAATTTCAAACTTTTAGCTTATTTAACTTAGCCAGGAGCCCCACTTGTATTCTGTAAGACAATTTATAGGAATCTTCCATATCATCGCAGCAATCTTCAAAAGGAGATATGACATTTTTACTGTGTAAACGAGGAATCTGAAGTTCAGAAGAAATGAGTACTAGGTTGACTGTCACATTTTGGCTAAGCTGCTCAGATTGTGTTTGAACTGCATCATTTTCTGTGGTGCCACAGTGCCACTGTTTTTGCGTAAAACAGGTGTTATGCCTTCGTTTCAGCACATCTGTGTGTGCTTACTCACTAGGCTGTGTCCCACTCCTCGTGACCCCATGGATCATAGCCCTCCAGGCTCCTCTGTCCATGGGATTTTCCAGGCAAGAATACTGGAGTGGGGTTGCCAGTTCCTTCTCCAAGCACAGCCGTAGGGCCCAACAATTCTCTGATGTTTTTAACTGCTTTTCTGGAGCCCTCATCCTTCCACCTCTCTCCCCGCTTTCAGAGAAAAGTTGTTTGACTGGTGTCTCTTTGCTTTCTTCACTTTTCCCCTCACATGATCTCTTGAGTTTTGCCAAATCAGGCTTTTGCACTCAGCACTCCATTGAAACTAATTTCATCAAGACCTTCGAGGACTGCTGGGCGAGTATCTAGTCCGCCGAGCGAGTTCAGTGCTCATTTCCTCAGTTTCTCAGTGGAATTTCATGCTTAGGGTTTCTTCCTTCTTCTAGAAACACTGAATCCTCCTGGATTTTTTCCGCTTTCATAAAGTGAAAAAAGTGAAAGTTGCTCAGTCGTGCCTGGCTCTTTGTGGCCCCATGGGCTATACAGCTCATGGAATTCTCCAGGCCAGAATACTGGAGTGGGTAACCTTTCCCTTCTCCAGGGAATCTTCCGAACCCAGGGATCGAACCCAGGTCTCCCACATCGCAGGTGGATTCTTTACCAGCTGAGCTACCAGGAAAGAAGGCTCTCCTTTATAGACTCCTTTCTCAGATCTTTCTCATCTTCCTGGCCTCTTCATACTGGAATGCTCCAGAACTCAGCCCTTGGACTTCTTTTCTTTTTTGAAATTTTATTTCTTAGATGATACAGCCATTTCTGAGGCTTTAATACATCTGTACTCTGATGATGCCAATATTTGTTCTCCACTCAAACTCAGACTTGCATATTCAAGTACTTGCCCCATGTTTTCATTCAACTGTTTAACAGGCTTCTGAAATTTAATGTGCCAGGAGAACTCTTTTAAAAAATATATTACTGTATTTATTTGGCCGTGTCGGTCTTGGCTGTGGCGTGTGGGTTTTGTTGGCCTGCAGAATGTGGGGTCTTAATTTCCTGACCGGGGATGGAACTCGCATCCCCTGCATTGCAGGGTGGATTCTTCACCACTGATCACCAGGCATGTCACCCCCACCCGGAGAATTCTTGGTTTTTCCCTTTCACATTCATCCTTTCCCAGGTGTCTCGGATTTCTATAAACGGCTCCTCTTTGCTGTTGATCAGTTGCTCAGTCATGTCTGATTCTGCGACCCCATGGACTGCAGCACACCAGGCTTCCCTGTCCTTCACTGTGCCCTGGAGCTGGCTCAAACTCACGTCCATCGAGTCAGTGATGCTGGTTCCTCTTACATCCAGTATTTTTCCATCTCCAAGCCTTGAAATCATCCTTGGCACCTCTCTTTTCCTTACACTCCACATCCAACCCATTTTCAAATTCTTTTGCCTCTTTCTTTAAAACGACTTCCACGGATGACCAAAATGGCATCCCCTCTCATCTCTTTCATCATGAACATTCTAATTCACATTGTTCCTTTCTCTTGCCTCCTCCAAGACAATAGCATTCTAATGAGTCCTCCTGCTTTCACAGCTACCTTAGTGTAGTTTATTCTTCTTTCTTTTGATGGGAGTAGTTGCTTTACAATGTTATAATGGTTTCTGCTGTACAATGAAGTGAATCAGCTCTAAGTATGCCTATATCCCCTCCCCCTTGGACTTCCCACCCCTATCCATCTAGGTCACCAAGAGCACTGAGCTGAGCTCCCTGTGCTACACAGCAGCCTTCCACTAGCTATCTCTTTTACACATAGCTTCAGACAGGAGACAAAATGATATTTTAAGAATGTTAATGAGATAATGCTGTTCTTCGCTTAAAAGCATTATGTTGCTATGTTCTATTTTCTTCACAGCAATCACTGTCTCACTGCAAGGGGACATTATATAACTACTAATATTTGCTACTTTGATTATTTTCTTCCTTTATCCCCAGAATGCAAGCTCCATGAGGCCATGGATATTGTTGCTCCTGTCCGCCTCTACTATTCAGACTGCTGAAATAAATATACCCTAGACTGGGTGGCTTAAATAACAGAAATTGAGTTCTCACTGTTCCGGAGGGTGGGAAGTCCAAGGTCAAGGTTGCAGGCAGAGTTGGGATCTGGTGAGACACCTCACTTCCTGGTTTATAGATGGCTGTCTTCTCATTGTGCCCTCACATAGTGGAAGGGGTGAGGGAACTTTGTTGGATCTCTTTTGTAATAACACTAATCCCATTCATGAGAGCTCCACTTCCATGATCTAATTACCAACCCCGCTTCCTTATACCACCACACTAGGGATGAGGAGGTTGGAGGGACATAAACATTCAGTCCATAGTAACCGCCACATCACTGGTGTTTAGAGGACGGCCTGATACTTAGAAGGTGCTAGGAAACATTTAATAAATGAATGAATCAGTCCGTGATCTTGAAAGCAGCCCACTTCTGGGATCCTGTAACTGTTTTTTCCAGTACCATTGCTTACTTCATCCTCCTGTCTTATCCTAAATAACCACTCTGCCATAGATCTCTAATATATAAAAATTTAATGTTAAGCAATTTGTTCTATTTCCCTATTCACTTTATACAAATATAGTTTAGAATGCTGGATAATGGAAAAGTATATAAGAAACAGATGACTAAATTACTTACAATATAGCTATGGTAGATTTTTCTGGAAAATAACCTTCGTTTATGAGCAGAACTCTGTCGTAGCATTTTTAGGGGGGAATAAATTTGAGTTATTTCATCTTAGAGAAAACTTTCTTTGAACGTGAGCCATGGTAAGGATTTAGGTACCTTTCTGTGCGTTGCACTGTGTGTGCATTGTGTGAGTGTGCGTGTGTACATGTGTTTGAGAACCTGGGGCAGTTAGCCAGGGGAAGGCACTGTCTTTTCCTGACCCGCATAGCATGTGCTTAATCTAAAATTTCTGATAATTTTCTGATAAAGAAAAATGCTTGGTTACCTAATGCTCTTCATTTAAACCAGAGAACATGATGATTGTTAGAACATTATCAGAGGCAAACACAAAATATTATTCATGACCCAGTTGACTTAGACACAAAGTGGGCTTGCTACTCCTATGTGATGCTTTTTCCTCGTTTTCTTGGAAGTGTTTGTGCAGTGAGTTTTTTTTCCCACATATTTATAACACAATGGTGAGTCCTCCACAGACAGGAGTCTATCAGTTTAACTTAAGAGCATATGGCAATTTACATACAAACTGCTTTATGTTTGGAATAATAAAAATGTCAGTACAAATAGGAAATGTTAAACATGGTGATATTTTTATACCCGGTGAATTTATTGTCCCATTTAAAATTAAAGTTATAAAGGAGTGTGATTGATGCCGTAGAGTGTAGTTGCCAAAGAGACTAGGCAACGCTGCTGGAATCATACCTTCTCTCTCAGGCTGAGTGCTGTTTTATTGGTAAATCTTTCGACTGCCACAATGCTCTCTTTCATCTTATAATCCCATATTAAGCTTACCCAGAAAGCATAAAGAATGTTCTGGTTGTATTGACTTGTGTGTAAACAAGTTTCCTTTGCTGCCTTCCTCATAGGAATGGGAGTGAAATATGGGTCAGTTCCCCCATTCTGGTTGCTTCCCTCTGTGGAGTGGATTATGGTTTGGTGCTCCTGAGGTCCTGAGAGAGAAAGAGCTGGTTTTCAGATAAGTTTCCCAGGTTATACAAGAGTACAAGGTCCTTAGTGAGCGAAAATGGAAGAGACTTAACGCTGGCCTCTTCAAATGGAATAAAATAGACGAGGCCAGAAAGGCTACTCAGAAAGGAGATAGTTCTGAACAAAGGACGTGCCAGACAGATAGTAAATCTTGTATGATTTACTCAAGGCTCGTGTTTTTATTCCCTCTAAATTTTGAAGGAGGTGAAAGATGTGTGCGAACACCTAGGAGTATATATAAAAACAAATGTGTGCATAAAATTTTGTATCTAAACCATCTGAAATAACTCAAGCCTGTCAGTTGGATTCCCTTGAAAAAAGAATTGGTGGAGAGAAATTCTTTAAAGTAGTTACAGGCTCTTTGGGGATCAGAGAATGAATTTTGACTTGAGTTTAGAGACTACATTAATATGAGCGGTACAAAGATCTAGGAAACATATCACAGCCATAAAAAAAAAGATAAAACCAGGAAAATGGAAATTTTGCATCAACTCAAAACTTGAACAGGGATCAACAGGGAGTCATTCTGCTGAGCTTTTCAAGCACAGAGGTGTCTGCAGCTCTTTCTTGATGAAATGCTGGGGTGGGAGGTAAATCGTGGGCATTTCATGCCTTTGGAGCCGACAGATAGGTGTCTAGTCCTACGGGCACTCATTATAAATAGTGTTCTCCAGGACTGGCTCAGTACTTAGGTCTTGGCAATTACTCACATGTATTCCATCCCTCACAGCCCAACTGTGGGGATTTCAGAGTCTGGACCTCATTGCCAGGAGATTCTTTAGGTTGCATTCGAGGGGTGAATTTCTTCCAGCGGCCTTTACTCTTGTTTATAGCCTTTTTCCAATGTAAGGCACAAGAGGTAGGGACAGGCCAGCTTAAACCAAAAGTCCTTCCTGGTTATGATGTTTTCTAAAACTGTCTTCCAGAACCTTCTTTAAGGAAGCACAGGAGCATCTCTTGCCTCAATAGCGTCAAGACAACTAGTTTTCATCTCCCCAGTTATTATACAAGGTAATGTTGTTGTCGTTACCATTGGAAAGAGGAGAAAAGAAAACTAAGAGACATTGAGTACTTCACCATTGTTGCATACTATAGGGCGGAGCCAGGAATTAAGTTGTCCCAAAATGGAAGCATTCATGTCAACATTATGCTCGATAAGTACTTGTGAAATACATTGATAAATAAGTGGGATAATTTCAAGTCCACTATTGGCAGTGTGTAAGTAACATTTCACTTTTGCTCAGTATTAGAAGCATCTTCTTATAGAATCTTATAGAATCATTCATTATCCCCAAGCATATTGCTGATAATAAATCACACTCATTTATAATTAGCCAGCACTTTAAAATTAGAAAGACACTTTGCAAATAGAGAAAGTTTATCCATATCACATATTTAGTTCTTACAAGAATCATGTGAGGTAAGTAAACATTGTTGTCTCTATTTTGTAAAGCAATGGAGCTCATGACTTGCCAACGTCTGTCCACTACCAATGTTTTTTTTTTTTTTTTTTACCAATTAGAAGTCAAGATCTTTTTCTTTAAATTTTATTTTTTAAATAGCTTTTAATTTTATATTGGAGTATAGCCAATTAACAGTGTTAATTAACAATGTGATAGTTAACAATTAACAGTGTAATAGTTTTAGGTGGACAGCAAAGGAACTCAACCCTATATTTACAAGTATCCATCCTCCCCCAAACTCCTCTCCCATCCAGGCTGTCACGTAACAATGAGCAGAGTTCCATGTCCTATACAAGTAGGACTTTGTTGCTTATCCGTTTTAAATGTAGTAGTGTGTACATGTCGATCTCAAACTCCCTCACTATACCATCCCCCTTCATTCTCCACTTGAAGTCAGGATCTTTTCATTTAAACCTCCAATTCCTCCTCCTCTCCTTTTTGTCTCCCTCTTTCCCACAGTTCAGTCCAGTCAGTCGTGTCTGAATTTTTTCGACCCCGTGGACTGCAGCACACCTGGCCTCCCTGTCCATCACCAACTCCTGGAGCTTACTCAAACTCGTGTCCATTGAGTCGGTGACATCATCCTCTGTTGTCCCCTTCTCCCACCTTCAGTCTTTCCCAGCATCAGGCTGTTTTCAAATGAGTCAGTTCTTTGCATCAGGTGGCCAAAGTATTGGAGTTTCAGCTTCACCGTCAGTCTTTCCAATGAATATTCAGGACTGATTTCCTTTAGTATTGACTAGTTGGATCTCCTTGCAGTCCAGTCTCTGTTGTCCCCTTCTCCCACCTTCAGTCTTTCCCAGCATCAGGCTGTTTTCAAATGAGTCAGTTCTTTGCATCAGGTGGCCAAAGTATTGGAGTTTCAGCTTCACCGTCAGTCTTTCCAATGAATATTCAGGACTGATTTCCTTTAGTATTGACTAGTTGGATCTCCTTGCAGTCCAGGGGACTATCAAGAGTCTTCTCCAACACTACAGTTCAAAAGCATCAATTCTTCGGTGCTCAGCTTTCTTTATAGTTCAACTCTCACATCCATACATGATGACAGGAAAGACCATAGCTTTGACTAGATGGACCTTTGTTGGCAAAGTAATGTCTCTGCTTTTTAATATGCTGTCTAGATTGATCATAGCTTTTCTTCCAAGGAACAAGCATCTTTTAATTACTGATTTGGAACCAGCCTGTTGTTGCATGTTCAGTTCTAACTGTTCCTTCTTGACCTGCATACAGATTGCTCAGGAGGCAGGTCAGGTAGTCTGGTATTCCCAACTCTTTAAGAATTTTCCACAGTTTCTTTTGATCCACACAGTCAAAGGCTTTGGCATAGACAATAAAGCATAAATAGATGTTTTTCTGGAATTTTCTTGCTTTTTCAGTGATCCAGTGGATGTTGGTAATTTGACCTCTGGTTCCTCTGCCTTTTCTAAAACCAGCTTGAACATCTGGAAGTTCATGGTTCATGTACTCTTGAAGCCTGGCTTGGAGAATTTTGAGCATTACTTTGCTAGCATGTGAGATGAGTGCAATTGTGCAGTAGTTTGAATATTCTTAAGCATTGCCTTTCTTTGGGATTGGAATGAAAACTGACCTTTTCTAGTCCTGTGGCCACTGCTGAGTTTTCCAAATTTGCTGGCATACTGAGTGCAGCACTTTCACAGCATCATCTTTTAGGGTTTGAAATAGCTCAACTGGAATTCCGTCACCTCCACTAGCTTTGTTCATAGTGATGCTTTCTAAGGCCCACTTGACTTCACATTCCAGGATGTCTGGCTCTAGANCATTCTTTGGCATTGCCTTTCTTTGGGATTGGAATGAAAACTGACCTTTTCTAGTCCTGTGGCCACTGCTGAGTTTTCCAAATTTGCTGGCATACTGAGTGCAGCACTTTCACAGCATCATCTTTTAGGGTTTGAAATAGCTCAACTGGAATTCCGTCACCTCCACTAGCTTTGTTCATAGTGATGCTTTCTAAGGCTCACTTGACTTCACATTCCAGGATGTCTGGCTCTAGATGAGTGATCACACCATCCTGATTATCTTGGTTGTGAAGATCTTTTTTGTATAGTTCTCTGTATTCTTGCCACCTCTTCTTAATACCTTCTGCTTCTGTTAGATCCATACCATTTCTGTCCTTTACTGAGCCCATCTTTGCATGAAATGTTCCCTTGGTATCTCTAATTTTCTTGAAGAGATTTCTAGTCTTTCCCATTCTCTTGTTTTCCTCTATTTCTTTGCACTGATCACTGAGGAAGGCTTTCTTATCGCTCCTTGCTATTCTTTAGAACTCTGCATTCAAATAGGTATATCTTTCCTTTTCTCCTTTGCTTTTCACATCTTTTCTTTTCTCAGCTATTTGTAAGGCCTTCTCAGACAGTCATTTTGGCTTTTTGCATTTCTTTTTCTTGGGGATGGTCTTGATCACTATCTCCTGAATAATGTCATGAACCTCCGTCCATAGTTCTTCAGGTACTCTGTCTATCAGATCTAATTCGTTGACTCTGTTTGTCACTTCTACTGTATAATCATAAGGGATTTGATTTAGGCCATACCTGAATGGTCTAGTGAAATTAAAATTTTGGAGGGCTCCAAAATCACTGCAAATGGTGACTGCAGCCATGAAATTCCCACTGTTACAGGTTGCTTAATTCCACATTAGGGATATAGTTGAGAGGCTGTATAAAATGTATTTCACAACTATCCTTTAATACAACATAACACAACAGGAAAGAATTTTTCCTTTGGTGCCTTTCCCCTATTCTTCATAAAATGACCAAATTATGTCTGCATGTGTGACATCCCCAGGAGCTGCAGGGCAGGAAGTGAGCAGCATCAGCTGTGGGGCTGAGGCAAGGTGCTGTAAAGTAGTTTATTTGTGAAGCTGGTTGGGGAGCACAATGGAATGGTCAATGCAGCAGTAGCTGAAATAAGAAACAGGAAGGGCAGGAGACTCTGAAGTTAAATATAAGCTAGGTTCAAAGCAGACCAAGTGACTAATAATCAAACAAAAGTAAATGAATTAACTATCCAAACGAGAAGCATTAAAAATGGAACAAATAGAAATAAGATTATAGCAGTAAGTCCAGCTACACCAATAATACAATAAAGAAAAACAGGTTAAACAGAATAGTTAAAGATGGAGTGATCAGGTTAAGTTAAAATATTTTAGTTTCCATCTAATACTGGAATGGGTTGCCATTTCCTTCTCCAGGGGATCTTCCTGACCCAGAGATCGAACCGAGGTCTCCTGCATTGCAGGCAGATGCTTTACCCTCTGAGCTACCAAGGAAGCCATATAAAGGCATAGAAAGGGTTAAAAGATAGAAGACAACATACCAAGAAAATGTCAAGTGAAACATGGATAAATTATCAGGCAAAAGAGACTTGAAGACAAAAAGCATTATTAGAAATGTAGAGGATCCGTAATAATGATAAAATACTGAAATTACCAGGAGGATATAGCAACTCTCAACTTGTATGCCTCTAATAACATATTTTAAACATATAAGAGAAAAATTGATAGAACCAGAGAAAGGTAAGTCCACCAGCAATGGTGAAAAACTTATGACACCTGTCTCATTGTCATATCCAAGGTAAAAATATTTAATGAAAACACAGAAATTTGCACAACACAGTAAACAAGTTTAGTCTAACAGAACTCTGCATCAAACTCTTAAGGTATCCATACTCTTGTTAAGCACACATAGAACGTTTATAAAAAGTGATCATGAACTGGATTAAAAGTGAGTCAACAAATTTTTAACAATCAGTATAATACATACTGACCTATAACCTACCTTTCCCAGATCCTCAGAAGTTCTGGAGTTTTCTGGTGAATGCTGGAGCAGCAATAACTCTGTGGGTTAACTCCATGTGGAAAGATTGCTAAGTCCACAAGCAGATCAACAATCTTGGGATGGTGTGTTGGAAAGGAGGACGAATAGGCTTTGTTGCAAGCTGAATTATGAGGTGACAAACTACTTCCAATGATGTCTTGATAAAAAGACACTTATTTTGCAGAAGATGCAAAGAAACCAGCAGCTAGGCAAGAGCTAGAAACACTTCAGCTCGTCAGCAGCTTCTAGTAAGCATAGCCACTAGAAATTTAGCTGAACCAAGGTGGAAAGATGTTTGGTTTATTAGAGAGGAATAAAAAATTTTCCGGTGTTGAACTATGTCAGAGGAGGTCAGGTTATATGAGTTAATGTGAAACTAACCAACTCTGCAATGGCTGTTTCATGCTGTGTCTACAGTTTAAGACCATTTCTTCCAGGTGGTATATGCTACATGTACAGGCACATACAATTTTAATTTTCTGGATAATATCCTCAGTTTGGATCTTTCCCTAACTTTTCTTGTTGTCCAGTCTATATAGTTGATGGCAGTCCTTTAATTCCTATTTCTTTGCATTTGAGTTATTAATCTAGGTGAGATGAAATTGGATGGACACGTGTACATGTTACAGACCTCCCTTGATTTTTCTTCCTTTAAAGATGGTTGATCATTCTGGAGGCAGGGAATATATTAAGTGCTAGTTGGGCACTAAACTTTACTATGGACATTACCTATTAAGTATCTCTAAAGGAAATAATAAAATAGCAGCTTTTAGAGCCCATTTGTGACTCATAAAATATGGGTTAAAATCTCCCTTTTTATTACACTTTTACTTCTGTAATTATTACTGTAAGTGATGAAACAGTGCAGGGCAATCAACTCTCTCAACTCCTGCACTTGAAGACAATATAAAGAGCAACCTGATGAATAGGAAATAAACAGATCAAATGGAAAGGAGACACAAACAAAAATCAAACTCCCAATAAAGGGAAACAATCAAAATAATGCTGAAGTAATAGATCTGCAAAACCCCTGAGCCCATACAAACCTGTTCATTCCCTGCTTCAGCACCAAGGGAGACCCCATGAGATTTGTCTCCATACCTTAATTTGCCCATTCAGTCAATGGGGCATGATAATTGTATATGATGAATTTAGTGTTTTGGAAGAGGAGCTTATTGAGCTGATGTATATAAATATATTAGCAACAGTTCTGACAGTAAATGGTTAATAAATGTTGATTATTATTAATTAATATCATTATTCGGGGAAGGCAACGGCACCCCACCCCAGTACTCTTGCCTGGAAAATCCAATGGACGGAGTAGCCTGGTGGGCTGCAGTCCATGGGGTCGCTAACAGTCGGACAGACTGAGCGACTTCACTTTCACTTTTCTCTTTCATGCATTGGAGAAGGAAATGGCAACCCACTCCAGTATTCTTGCCTGGAGAATCCCAGGGATGGGGGAGCCTGGTGGGCTGCCGTCTATGGGGTCACACAGAGTCGGACACGAC
>SJYX01019308.1:564314-618617 GCA_006410675.1 Oreotragus oreotragus
CATCAGAGTCTTTTCCAATGAGTCAACTCTTCGCATGAGGTGGCCAAAGTACTGGAGTTTCAGCTTCAGCATCATTCCTTCCAAAGAAATCCCAGGGCTGACCTCCTTCAGAATGGACTGGTTGGATCTCCTTGCAGTCCAAGGGACTCTCAGGAGTCTTCTCCAACACCACAGTTCAAAAGCATCGATTCTTCGGCGCTTAGTCTTCGTCACAGTCCAACTCTCTACCAGTAGCTTATTTTTTTCCCACGCTGATATGCACTTGAACTAGCAGTCACCATTGACTTATAGTCAAAGCCTTTTCTCACTTTCATTAGGTGAGGATAGGAAGGTTATAAATCTAGCTGTTAGTGTTTACAAATGCTACAAATGCTATCTTCAAAGCACTGCTCTTTTGGTGGTAGGAATGGTGGCTCAGAGGTTAAAACCTCTGCCTGCAATGCGGGAGATCTGGGTTTGATCCCTGGGTCAGGAAGATCCCCTGGAGAAGGAAATAGCAACCTACTCCAGTATTCTTGCCTGGAGAATCACATGGACGGAGGAGCCTGGTGGGCTACAGTCCACAGGGTTGCAAAGAGTCGGACACGACTGAGCAGCTTCATTTCACTTCACTTCACTTGGTTTGAAGAATTTATGGTATAATAGAGGACGGAAGCAGCTTAGCAGCAGCAGCAGCAGCAGCAGCAGAGGACATAGATACAAACACTGACATACAAGAGAGAGCACCAGGAAAGGGCTGCAAGCGTGAGGGAAAATGTTGTACATGGTCTAAGATTCAGATTTAAATTAAACCAATATTTAACTGAATAAGCTACTGGATTTCAGGCACTTTCTCAGAATTCATCATGGTTTGAATCAATCACCCACCCAATCAGCTTTAATTGGAGCATTGAAAAGAGGTGTCAGATGTTCAGTTGTGTCCGACTCTTCGACTTCAAGCACTGTGGCCCGCCAGGCTCCTCTGGCTCATGAACTTTTCCAGACAAGGATCCTGGAGTGGGTTGCCATCCCTTCTCCAGGGTATCTTCCTTACCCAGGGAGTGAACCTGGTCTCCTGCACTGAAGGCAGATTCTCTACTGTCTGAGCCACCAGGGAGGCCAAATTGGAATATTAGTTACTGTGATATGCAGTAAAGTACTACTGTCTGTGTTTGAAACCAGGAGAAAAGATAAAAGGTTTTTTTTTTTTTTTAATCATGCCTCTATTTCCCAGAGTTAAGAGATCCATGGTCTAGTGAAAAATGACCACAGTGTGTTAGTAGATATGTTACTATGTCATGTGATAAATTCTGTAATTGAGGAATGAAGCAGTGTTGTGTGTATGGTTTTCCTTGAATTAGCTCTAGTTTGTCTCTGGGAAAAATGAAGTTTGTGAAATATGTGTTTATGCCCCTCAGTGCCCTGGGTACTTCTGTATCCTTGATTTTCTATTCTACACATTCCAGGCTCCTACCCAAATATCATGCCCATGGCACAGGCTCTCTTTTCGTCATCGGATGCACCCCCAAAGAAGAATTTTAATAGTGACATATTGCAGAAACAACTATTTATGTACAAAATGAAGAGTGAATGTTCATAATAGAAGTCTAAGATGCCTGCCTGGGGGCTCAGCTCACCCACCATAAAGAGTTGGTGTCAGATGGTGAAAAAGAATGGACCTTGTATCCACTGGACAGACCTGAGTTGTAATTCTTGCTCCAGCATATACTGGCAGTTTTGGCAAGTTACTCAGCCTCCTGGAGTCTGTTTCTTTAATATTAAAAGAGGATAGAAATCTATTTCAGAGAGCCATTGTGCAAATCAAGTGAGATCATTTGGGTCCTTGTTGATCCTTCCAAGGCCGGCTTTTACTCTGACAGAGACTGAAAGTGTTGAGAAGTTCTCATGGAAAAGAGCACATAATCTGACTTGTATTTAAAACAAATCTCTCAGAAAGGATGGATAAGGTGATAAAGCAAATATAATCAAATATTAATGGTGAACTGAGGCTGTGAATGTAAGTGTTCACTGTAAATTTTTTTTCCTTGCTGTATGTTTGAAATTTTCTATAATGAAATGTTGGGGAGAAAATATTCATTCTGGTTGATGGTCTGAGAAGAGACTGAAGGTGTCCAAGGCAGAGAAGGGGACCAGTTGGAGGCTCCTACAATCACAGAGACATCATTTTGCCCACAGAGGTCCGTATGGTCAAAGTATGGTTTTTCCAGTAATCATATACAGATGTGACAGTTGGCCCATAAAGAAGGCTGAGCACTGAAAAACTGATCTTTTTGAATTGTGATGCAAGAGAAGACTCTTAAGAGTCCCTTGGACTTGCAAGGGGATCAGTCCTAAAGGAAGTCAACCCTGAATATTCATTGGAAGGACTGATGTTGAAACTGAAGCTCCAATACTCTGGCCACCTGATTAGAAGAGCCGACTCATTGGAAAAGACCATGATGCTGGGCAAGACTGAAGACAAAAGGAGAAGGGGTGGCAGAGGGTGAGATGGTTGGATGGCATCACTGACTCAGTGGACCTGAGTTTGAGCAGGCTCCAGGTGATGCTGAAGGACAGGGAAGCCTGGTGTGCTGCAGTCCATGGGGTCACAAAGAGTTGGACACGACTTAGTGACTCAGCAGTAACAGTAACAATCACCAGGGGCAAAGGTGGTAGCTTGGAGAAAAAATGGTGGGACCAGGAGTGAAAACAAGGTTAGGAGTCTTGATACAGTTTGAAGGCAAAGAGATGAGAGATAAGCAGCAGATTGGCTGTAGGGACTGAGAAAAAGGGAAATAAAAACTGAAGCCAAGTTCTCTGGCCTGAGTGAATTGTCAAATTTTGTCACCTGGACCAGACAACTGCCAGGCTGCAGGAGTCCATGCCTTAATTTCAGATGGGCCCTTCCCACTGAACATATGCATGTGTGTGTGCTAAATCACTTTGGCCATGGACTTCTCTGCTCCACCAGGCTCCTCTGTTCATGGGATTCTCCAGGCAAGAATACTGTAGTGGGTTGCTGTGCCCTCCTCCAGGAGATCTTCCCGATCCAGGAATGGAACCCCACGTCTCTTGTGCCTCCTGCACTGGCAAGAGGATTCTTTACCACTAGCACCACCTGGCAAGCCCTCACGGTACAGCAGGTGATTTTTTCTTTTTGTCCTTCTTTCCTAAGGACGTTTTTGTCTTTCCCAGGCCCAGTCACCCTATGTACTCTTTTCCAGCCAAAAATACTCATGGTGCTCATTGCTTGCTACCATCCAGGCCCTGGTATTACTGTGGATCAGAAACAGCACTGAACTTGGAGTCAGAAGACCATGAGTGGTACTGTGAGGACTGCGCTAACAAGTGAGAGAGCAGATAACATGAAAAGCTTGTACCCAGTGACTCTTGCTCGAGAGAGCTTTCTTTTCCTCACACATCCCATTGAAATTTGTTGATTTTGTATTTCCTTACAAGGAAGGTCTTTGATTTACCCTTCCTGGATTCCTGGAATTCCTGGAGATCTACTGCAGCATTCTCAAGTGTCCAGTGCTGACATGGGAGCTGGGGTATGTGAATTCCAACCTGCTTCTTCTTATCATGAGCTAAGTGACTTTCACAGGTTTCTCCAAATTTCGGTGATTAACTGATATTCTCTAAGGTTCTTCCCTTCCGATATTGCTATTAGAGGTATTACCCACAGAAATCTCCTTTAATTTTCACAGTGACCCTTAGTGTAGATATTCTCTGATTCTGGAGACAATAGTCTTGTCTCTTGGGTCTAATCCACTCTGGATTCTAACTGGAAGATTTTCAGTGCAGTTTGTTTATGTCTGAGATCTACTGATGCATTTATTTGGCGGAAATTTATCCAACTCAGGCCCTGGGTAAACAGGGAGGGTGGGACTTTTTGGAGCCCCTCAAAACCATGTTGTTCTCTGGGACTTCCCAAGAAGAGTCACTCATGGCAGCCAGACTGTGAAGACGCAGAAAAGCGTCCTTGGGTAGGACTTAGAATGCGCTGGCAATGGACTCTGACAAGAGAGAAAACCAAAAGCAGTAAGGTCATTGATCCTTAAGGAGTTTTCCTTGGAGCTGGCTGGAACTTCAGCCGTGGGAGCCCTGGCTGAAAATGGTACCTCTGAAACAGATGAAGGGTGTCTCTTCTGAAGATCTGAAGACATTTTAAAATTATTACAATCTTTTGAAACTGCAGAACTTTCTTGTTGGGATGAAGGGAAAGGGTCCAGATGAGTGCTCATAGCTTATAAGGTATCTAACCAGCCATGTTTTCAGATATCTTTGCCATGTTTTTCCATGCCACTTTTATACTCTCCTTTTTGAAAAAAGTTATTTACTTATTTTGGGCTTCCCTGGTGACTCAGATGGTAAAGAATCTGCCTCCAATGCAGGAGACCCAGGTTCACTCCCTGGGTTGGGAAGATCCCCTGGAGAAGGGAATGGCAAATGTAATACTATTTTACAGTATTATGTTAGTATTATATTACTGTTATATTACTACTACGCTAATAATGTCATTGGTAATTAAGACACCAGAAGCACCAAAGCAAAAGTAAGTTCCTCAAAGTAAAGAACAATAAAACATTTAAAAATTAATATTTTTATCTAACTGACTTTTTTCCACAACTGAGTGACATTATTTTTATAGCTTTACTGAGATATAATTGATATACAATAAACTGCATGTATTTAAAATGTAAACTTTAATGAGTTTTGATATATGTGTACACCCACAAAGCAATCACCATAGTAAAGATAAATGACTGTATCTATTTGCTGACTAAGGTCAGCCTAGTCAAGGCTATGGTTTTTCCTGTGGTAATGTATGGATGTGAGAGTTGGACTATGAAGAAGGCTGAGCGCCGAAGAATTGATGCTTTTGAAGTGTGGTGTTGGAGAAGACTCTTGAGAGTCCCTTGGATCACAAGGAGATCCAACCAGTCCATTCTGAAGGAGATCAACCCTGGGGGATTTCTTTGGAAGGAATGATGCTAAAGCTGAAACTCCAGTACTTTGGCCACCTCTTGCAAAGAGTTGACTCACTGGAAAAGACTCTGATGCTGGGAGGGATTAGGGGCAGAAGGAGAAGGGGACGACCGAGGATGAGATGGCTGGATGGCATCACGGACTCGATGGACGTGAGTCTGAGTGAACTCCGGGAGATGGTGATGGACAGGGAGGCCTGGTGTGCTGCGATTCATGGGGTCGCAAAGAGTCGGACACGACTGAGCGACTGAACTGAACTGAACTGAACAGCCCTATAAACTTCCTTGTGTCTTTTTGCAATCATTCCTTCCTCCCTTCTCCAACCTCCTGCCAGTCCCTGGGAAACCCTTGGTCTGCTTTGTGGCACTGTAGTCTCACTTGTGTGTTATAAGATATTGTGTAAATGGAATAATATGATGTATACTCTTTTTCGGTCTGGCTTCTTTCAGCATAAATATTTTGAGTTCGTCCATGTTGTTCTATGTAGCAATAGCTTATTCTTTCTAACTTCTGAGAAAATGTATTTCTTTTTATTGCTGAGTAGTAATCTCTTGTATGGATATAATGGAACTTATTTATCCGTTCTTCAGTTGGATGGACATTTTGTTTGCTTCCAGTTTTGGCTAATATAGATAAAGTTGCTATGAATACTTCTTTATCAGTTATGATGTAGACATAGGCTTTCATTTCTTAGGTAAATGCCTAAGAACAGAACTGCTGGGCTGTATGGTAGGTTATATTTAACTTTTAAAACTGTCAAACTATTTTCCAAATTGACTGTACAATTTTATATCCACTCCAGGAGTAAACAGAAGTTCCAGTAACCCATCCTCACCAACACTTGGTATGAAGAGTCTTTTTTAGCCATTTTAATAGCAATGCAATGAGTTTTCATTGTGGTTTTAATGTGTATTTCACTAATGGCTAATAGTGGTCATCTTTTGATGTGCTTGTTTGTCATCTTATATCTCTTTTGATCATATACCTGGTCAAACTTTTTATCAATTTAAAAAAGTAAGTTGTCTTCTGATTGAATTGCAAGAGTTCTTCATATAATCTAGATTCATTTTTTTTCCCCGTATATACACTCGCAAAAGTTTACTCCCAGTCTGAGGTTTACCCTTCATTTTTTATAATAATATCTTTTGAGGAACAACATTTTAATTTTGATCACATTCAATTTATTATTTTATCTCATAGCTTGTGATTTCTTTGTGTCCTATTTAACTAGGATCACTAACATTTTTTCTATGTTTTCTAGAACTTTTGTAATTTTAACCATTACATTTAGATCTACGGTTCATTTTGAATTAAGTTTTGTACTGCATATCATTGCTTAGAAATTAAAAAAAAAACTTAAATTAATGAATCAGAAGACTTAGTATTATTAAGGTGTCAATTCCTCTTCAATAGATCCCAAGAAGTATCCCAGCAGCCTTTTGTGGGTTTTTTTGGGTAAAAATCAATGAGCTGATTTCAAGATCTAGATGGAAAGGACCTAGTGTAGCCAAAACAACTTAAAAAAGAACAAATTTGAATGACTTACACTACCTTATATCAAGACATATTGTAAAGCTATAGTAAGTAATCAAGAAAATGGGCAATTGATGTATAGATGAGCAAGTACATTAATGGAACGGACTACAGAGTACAGAAATTAAACCCCCACACACATGGTCAGTTGATTTTCAACAAATGTGCTAAGGTGATTTAATGGGGGAGAAGATGTTTTCAACAAATGATGCCGGGACAACTGGATACTTGTATACAGTGAAACGGGCTTCCCTGGTGGCTCAGACGGTAAAGCGTCTGCCTGCAGTGCGGGAGAGCTGGGTTCGACCCCTGGGTTGGGAAGATCCCCTGGAGAAGAAAACCCACTCCAGTACTCTTGCCTGGAAAATTCCATGGACTGAGAGGCCTGGCGCCTACAGTCCATGGGATCACAAAGAATCGGACACGACTGAGCGACTTCACGTTCACGCTCATACAGTGAAATGAACCTTGATCTGACAGATGTATTAATGAATCATTGTAGGGAAGCTAATAAATTGTCATGGTTTGAACAGGCTTTTTCATATAAAAAATAAGTGATTAGAAATAAATGGCTTAATTTAAAATGTTTAAAAATTTGAATTCTCACCAGCCAACTGAAGAAAATTCATATAAATGATCCTATAAATTGTAGCCGATATTGACAAATACAGTTCATCAGCCTCTTGTATGCCTTCTATACAGATATGGGTAAACATTCAATGCAATTCCAACATACAGAAAATTAAAACAGCCANATAAAAAATAAGTGATTAGAAATAAATGGCTTAATTTAAAATGTTTAAAAATTTGAATTCTCACCAGCCAACTGAAGAAAATTCATATAAATGATCCTATAAATTGTAGCCGATATTGACAAATACAGTTCATCAGCCTCTTGTATGCCTTCTATACAGATATGGGTAAACATTCAATGCAATTCCAACATACAGAAAATTAAAACAGCCAAAGAGATTCATGTTCTCTATCATTCTGTCTACACAGGCAAACCAATTTATCATTAAATAAATTGCTTGTTTAGTAAAAGTTTTAAAAGGTTGGATAAAAGGCAAGATGCGGTTGTTTTGAAAATCGCTCGCTGGATGAGTAAAGTACATTGTTTTGTGACACTAGGCTTGCCTCTTCTGTGTACAGATGGAGCCTGTGGTAGCAAACACAAATGTGAGGAACGGAAGTGAGAGATTTATCAGTTGAGAACACTTTTATTTGTGATGAATCCTTTCAATACTACTTCTATAACTCTCCCTTCTCTGACTGTTATCAGTGTCTCATAGCAAAACAATAATAAAAAAAACACTTGTTTTCTTTCTGTAAGTTTTTTCCCATTTAAGCCACATGCGGATTTAGAGTCCTTGCTACTTTCCATGCCAGTAGATGGCATTCTTATTCTTGTTTTTATTTTAATCGGGTTAGCCTCATGATAAATGTAATGCTCTGGGCTGGACTTAATTTGGTTCTGGTTCTACAGCCCATGCTCAGGATGAACAATTTCTAATGCACATGGAAAGGAGAGGAACACACACAGGAGATGAATAAAACCGTGGTGCTTGGAAATTGAGATGGGCCCAGAAACTTATAGCTTCTTTATTTTTCATGTTGCTGAGAGGTGTCAGGTCTAGTGATGTGAAGAGTTTTTGGTGAAGGGAAGACTGAAACTTGGCCCTCCAAACTATCCACATCGCTGCAGGGCAACAGATTCTTGTAGGTTAACTCTGCCACTTCTGGGTGGTGGCTCAGCTGTCTCTGTTCCTTGTTCCCCTGTGCGCAGCAGCTTCTGGGCAGCAGGGAACACTGACAGGGTAACAGGACAGGGGCTTCTGTCTGCACGCCGACTGCTTTCCCTGTCCACCTGGTGGCTCGGTCTTGATGACTCTGCTGCTGTGATGAATTTCCTTGGTGCAGTCAGAGTCGCGCCCTGCCCCAGCCCTGCAGGTGCTGCAGTCTGCTGATGCCAGCCGTAGCTTCCCTCTGGCCCTGGCTTCAGCCATCTGACCCACAGCCTCTACTTCAGGGTCCCTGTACCCTGGGTAGGGGAACCTGTGGTTCACCTTCTCACCTGCTGCTCCAGGCTGTGATACAGTTCCCTCACTGAAAGCATCTGTGAATGCCTGCATCCCTTCTATACCCTCCGCATGGAGCAACCGGAATCTCAGGGCTACTCTTTCTGGCCTATGTGCCCCACTGTCGTTTCTATGCACTTCCATTCTTCTGTGATTGTCATGTTCAGTTGTTTTTCAGTCACTCAGTTGTGTCTGACTCTTTGCAACCCCATGGACTGCAGTACACCATCTTTCCCTGTCCTTCACTACCTCCTGGAGTTTGCTCAAACTCATGTCCATTGAGCTGATGATGCCATCCAAACGTCTCATCCTCTGTCACCCCATTCTCCTCCTGCCTGCAACCTTTCCCAGCATCAGGGGCTTGGTTAAGGGCACAGTACAAAGTGGCATCTCCCCAGGGTTCCAAAGGGAAAATAGGTCCAGAGGCCCCTGCCTTTAGGTTAATTTTTCCATCTCTCTAGGATATATTCACTAGGTCTTCAGGAGCCAGTCCATGCTTGTCCTCCCACTTTCTCCCTTCAAAGTTTTGTTCCCAGAAAGCAGACCAAATTTTGTCTATCCCCAGAAAGTGTGATTCTTCCTGTTCATGTTTGTTAAAAACTACCCTTAATATTTTTTTCTTACCGTACAGATTATCTTTGCCCGAGATCACTGATCTAGACTCAACACTGTCACATCCAATGCTTCCTTTTTATATAACAAATAAATATCTTCTTGACTATAAGTATTAAAACAATGACTTAATTTTATTATAAGGAAAAAATAAGAGGAAAGTAATTTGTTTTAAAAAGATGTTCACCTATATATATATAGAATCATCATGAATTCCATAGCCATGAATACAGACTGTAACAAATGTCCTACTGCAGACTCAAATATTAAGCAGTAAAAATGTTCAAAACTGCAAAAACCCTTGATAAACTCTGATCATAACAAACCATGATTTTTCTTGTATTTACTTTGTAGTTATCATCCTAGAAAGTCTCGTGCATTTTAAGCCACAGTACCCCCGCCTCCTGCTAACTAAATACAGTAGCGCGCCAGTCACTGGAACAACTAACCACCTCCCCAGTCTCTAAATTTTCCCCTAGTGGGCACTAGCATTCTCAATGAAAGCATTTGGTTAGGCAGTACCTTTCCTTGTTGGGCTTCCCTTGTGGCTCAGCTGGTAAAGAATCAGCCTGCAATGCGCGAGACCAGGGTTTGATCCCTGGTTTGGGAAAGCTTACCCACTCCAGTATGCTGGCCTGGAGAATTTGGGGTCACAAAGAGTTGGACGCGACTGAGTGACTTTCCCTTTCACTTTTCCTTCCATGTAATGCTTATGATCTCTCCTGAGTCTGGTCACAGATTTAGCAGTACTCTGCAAAGTGAGACTTTTGTTCATACACTTTCAGATAAACCTAACATTTATGCCATGGGACTTCTTGGTACAAGGGCTAGGGGTTTGTGTGTGTGTGCGTAAACGCTCGGTCATATCTGATTCTTTGTGACACCATGGACTGTAGCTCTCCAGGCTCATCTGTTCATAGAATTTTCCAGGCAAGAACACTGAAACAGGTTAACATTCCTTCTCCAGGGGATCTTCCCAACCCAGAAATTGAACCCTTGTTTCCTGCATTGGCAGGTGGATTCTTTACCACTGTGCCACCTGGGAAGCCTGTCTTGGTAGGAGCGTCTCCATTATTTTTAGATCTGGAGACTCTCAAGTTTTCCAGACATTTTTTGAGAGGAGCACTGTACTATACTGTCTTCCATCCCTGTCTTTTGCCCACTTATCTATTAAACTGTTTTCTCATGGGTTTGAATTAACTCTTAATACTTTTCTGTTATGATTAAAAAAATCAACATTTAAAATACCAAATGATTCACAAAGAATCTCAGGGTTGGGAACATTAACAGGTAGGTCAAGATCAGAGCTCTAAACTTCTGTCTAGAACTTTTCTGTGTCATAAAATTATTGCCTCTTAAATTAATCCATTGGCATTTTATTTGGAAATTAATGTCCAAATCATTATTATTTTTTATTGTTGTTGATGTAAATCACTTCAGGAGGGCCTGATTGTGCCTGGGTAAAGTGACACATTGAAATTCCAAACCTGCAGACCTATTAGGTGGGGGCCTCACAAAGCTATATTCACCTAATGAGGCCCTGCCTAAGGAAGACTTTCAACTCTACTCGTGGTTGCCCTTTGGGCCCAAGGGGACGTCCTTTGGTTTCTTACAATATTTATCCATTCTTGTAGTCAGGCTTTATTTAATGTAATTATCTGGATTTTTAAAAAATGCAAACTTTTCCATTGCTTATATCTCAAAATGCATCTTAGAATAATTCATTTCACTTGATAACAAAGTGAATCAAACATATAAAGCAAAAAAAGGGAAACCATTCTATCTTCTTTTCTTGATGCAGCAAGTCTTGTCTAAGGGGGAGGAAATTAGCATTTTCTACACAACATTAGGAAAAAATTTCTATGTCAAGTACAAATTTTATGATCCAATTCCCCCAATTTGAGTCCTTCTTATCTACCCAACTGTTATCCTTGCTAAATCAAGAAAAGAACATTAGAGGTAATGGTTGACTTGTGAATGATACACTCTGTGTGTGTATTAGGGAGAGAATGCATATGGAGCAATTGACTTAACTAGGTGTGCAGCCCTGTGAGCATTTGTGTCTGAGGTCCAAATCAAGCCCTTAACAGGCAAGATTCCTTAATATAAATGAGAAATAGGCTTTATCCTGCCATAATGACCTGCAGCCTCTCAGACATGGCTCTCTACAGACCGATCAGTCCACAAAAAGGTTGGCCAGCTCACTGAAGCCATTATCTTTTATTTATGCAGATCAGATTGTGACAATCCTTGGAATATATATATTTTTTCTCTCTCTCTTTTTTAACCTTCTTGTTATGGTCCTTTCTTTCTGCTTCTGTATAGGCAACTTCCCAAACAAGCATTTTCATGACTTTTCAAGTCACTGAATGAAAATATTAGAGTATAATTTCTTTAGCTTGTATTATTCCACAAAGAAAAGAAAATTGTTTTAATTTTGGAGATTACTAGAAAAAGGAAGAGAAAAAAAATTCCTTAATTTTTTAAACCATCCGGGGAAGTATGTACTGTGCCAACATACTCACCAGCACCAAATCCCAATAGTTTGCACTTTCATTATTTAATATGTCCTCTGGAGTTTTGGATGTGGCTCAGAAAAAATTTTAAACAAATTTCTTACATATGACCCTAATTTCAATGGATATGCTTTGAAAAAAACGCCTTAACTTTCTTCTTTTTACATTTCCCATTAGTCAATATTAGCCACATATTCATGAATGGGAATTTCAATAGCATACAGATTGTAAAGAAACGTATCAGCGTGAGTCTTTTTAATGTCTGTGCTTCCAGTGATCTTTCCCTCTTGGGAAGTGTGTTCAACAGTAGAAGTTGAAAGAAAATGAGAAGTGAATGTTATTGTTTTTTGGCCAAGCTGCAAGGCTTGTGGGAAATTTCCCAACTAGGGCTTGAACCTGTGCCCTTGGCAGTGAAAACTGTGGAGTCTTAACCACTAGACCGCCAGGGAATTCCCAAGAATGTTACTTCTGATTGTGTCAGTTTGGTCTCTGCTATGTATTGCTGTTCTTTCTAGCTTTTATCTGAGCCAAGAAATAAGGCAAGAAACCCACTGAGAGATCAGGCAACAACCATTGTAGGGAGGCTTTTCCCATTTGATTTGGGTGGGGGAGTGGTAGTGTAGAATTCAGCTGATCCTCAGGGTTCTTATTCCTGCATCGAATGCATGAGCATTTTATTAAATGTTAATTATTATATTTCAGTTATATTCTAGATGTTATGGCAGGTATAAGAAAGAATCAAACGTGATCTTGCCTTTATTCAGTCATTTGATAAGTGTGCTAGCCATTGGGAAAACAACAATGAAACAGACCCTGTGATCTTTGGAAGACAGTCTGAATCAGTGATGGTGTTGTTACAGAAGCTGGATCAGTTGTACTGGCTGCCTTCCCAGTAGTACTGCACGTTACGAGAATATAACACACAGGATGCTAACTTAGAGTGCACGTGTAAAGGTTAGCAAAGGTCTCCCTAACATCACAGAGTTTATGTTGAAACCTGAAGCATGGGACCAAGTTACATGTTGAACTTGGTAGGAAAGAAGCAGTGTCCCAGGAAAATGGAAAGCAGCTTTGTGCAGTTGAGTTGAGTGGTGCATTGGAGGAACTAAAAGAAAGTTCAGAGCTAAGTAAGACTCATTTCCTTGTTCTCATTCAGGTCAGCAGTTTTGAGGGCTGCTCTTAAGTGGCCAGGAGTGGCTGTCTTCAGTGACTGGAAGCGAACAGGAGCGTTAAGAGCAACTTGTTATGTGCCATTCACATCTCCCTGGGAGGAGTGGGCAAGCCCCTTGGAAGTAGAGGACAGCGGAGGGGAAAGAGTTCAAAAAGTACATTGTTTGGGATGGAAGTGATACAAAGAACCAGCAACCTGTAAAACATTAATTGATGATAAAAGGAAAACATATCTTTACAACCGAAGAATACCTGAGCTCCTGAGAGGGGGGACCTAGATTGCATTTCAGGCTTCTTGTCAGTCATCCTTAACAGCTTGCTGGGAATGCAATTTTAGCTGTTGGTTGAAGTCTGAGTTAAGAAAATGAGATTTGGGCCAGGAATATTTCTTTCAATAATGGGGAAGAGATGGGACTAAATTGTTGAGTCAGGAAGGGAGAATGTGTCAGAAGGCCTGGGTGGTCAGCACCTCTGTGAGGATGAGGGGATAAGAAGATTTAACCATAGCATTTTTTTATCTTGTGAACATCTGATATGCCATCTGCAACTAAAGGAAGAGGCATCATAATTTCCTAAGTCTGAAATTTGTTGTAGTCTGTGGTCATTAGGAAGCTACTTCCTACTATGAGAATGGAAACTGCAGTATAAATAGAAAGAGGTATGTATGGAATCAGAAGTGAAATGTCACAGAATACTTCTTAAAGGCTATTACCCAAGCATCCTCGGGAAAAAAGGACAATATTTTTCTTACAATGGTCATGGAATATTGCCCTAAATTGCATTGCATTCATGAGAAGTTCCTTTTCATTGTAGTAAGGTGTTTATTTTTCTATTCCTTTTTAAAAATAAACATGAAAAATCAAGAGTGTCTCCTGAAAAACAGTTCCTAAAAAATACCTTTCATCCCTTTCATTTATGATGAATCAGGGGTTTTATTTAATTTTTGAGATGAAAAAACAATCAGAGAGACCACATTTGCCTGCCTTCACAACAACAACAACAAAAAACCAGTGGTAAAGTCTAAGCACAAAGTAGAGATCTTGGGACTCAGAAATAAAACTAGATAATAGCAGAAAGAGAGAGGGAAATCTACATTAAAATAACAATAATAAAAAAAACTTCCCAAGCTCATCTAAGCCCTAGTACTTGGATCTCCTTAAACAGAGCTTGTCATTCCAGACTGACATCATCCTTGCCTATTGACATGGACGAACTGATGTCGATTTAAGGTGGATACTTTTCATAGGTACACTAATCACTGAAAATGACCCTCAAGTCTGATATTTCTAAGTTCCAGCTTGAGCCTCCCTTTACAGGGCACACCTTTTGAGAATGTAGCCCTTATTTATTGCCTTCTGGGTAGGGCGAGTTATCTTGTTTACGTGTAAGGAACTATAATGCATCTTTCACATTTAAAGTGCCCTCTGAAGCTTTCTGCTTCGCAACCTCTCTCCTTTCTCTGTTACCTCTAAATTTTTCATACCACCCTGAGCATCTCTCAAAGAATTGCAAATTCTAGCTGGAACATGATTAATTTAGCGTGTGGCCTCCTCCGATGGAGTGCTCTGCCGTCCATCCTCCTTACACAGCCTCCTTCTCCTCGTGGCTCTTAGCAGAAAAAGTGAATTAAGGCAGAGGCTGGGGTTGTTCAGATGGGCTGCTTGAAAATGAATTTTTACTGGTGATGCCACAAAGTCAAGAGTGTGGTGTTGCAAAAGTGAAATTACAATATATGGTTGACATTCTTTCAGGTGCAAAGCTCAGTCACCCCTTTTCACTCCCTCAGTTTGCCAAAGGAATATCTATTATTTTTTATTTAGAGGTGAAAGGCAAAATGCAGGTGTTGTTTCTCCTCCTTAAAAGACTTCCTACTTTTATTTTGTTCATGTTTGTAATGCCATCTTCATTTATTTCATCAGCTAACTCTGCAAGGTCACCTCCCTTTCCTATAGAAAGCAAAAGCATGCTTATTTCCATTGTTGCAATTCTTTTAATAGCACTCAACCCAGCTGAACCCTGAAGGTCAGTCCTGCTATAATAACAGGTGACTTTGAGCAGTATTCACCAAGGAATTCTTCTCCAGAACATCTTTTAGACTTGAACCTATTTGGCTCCCATTTTTTTTTATGAAGAAAGACAGTGGACAATATAAATCTCCTTTCTGGATGGTGAAATCCCATTTGCGTATATTGCCTACAATTTACTTATTTGTTTAATAATATTCTTGTGTGTATCTCTGTGTATATGTGTGTTAAGAGATGTGATTGTCAGGTATCTAATATATTTAGCAAGTGCCTGATGTGTATAGTTAGGGCTCAATCCATTCTCATAATAATGATGATGAGGACAAGGAAGGAGAGGAGAAGCATGGAATGTTGGGTCTTGGACAATATCACCCAAACGACCTGTTGAGAAGACAAAGCTGAGTTTATCTGTATAGCAGTGAGGGAGGTCACTACTTTTTGAGAGTCCTTATAATGAATGGAAATCTGGTTTTAGGCAGCTCTTTGAACCTTGAGGGATTGTGGAGGTTGATGGAGTTGGGGGATAAGTGTATAGGGACTGTGGGAGGGAAATGTACATAGAATTTACATAGAGATCATGATATAATAGTTTAATAGGATTGTAGAAGTCAAGAACTTTGAAGGGTCTTGGTGGACGGAGAAGCTGAACATTTTGATTTCACAAAAGTGAGATTTTCATAAAGTTTCTGGCACCAACAATTAAGTTATTTGGAAGTTTCTTCTTCTTGGACAAGTTTGTTTAAAAAAAAAGGTGATTTGTTTTTGGCTGCAATGGGCCTCTGTTGCTGTGACTGGGCTTTCTCTAGTTGCAGGGAGCGGGGGCTTCTCTTTGTCGTGGTTCTCAGGCTCGCTGCTGCAGTGGCTTCCTTTGTTGTGGGCCACAGCCCTAGAGGATGCAGGCTCGGCAGATGCGGTGCCTGGGCTTAGTTTCCAAGACATGCGGAATCTTCCTGGACCAGGGATTGAACCTGTGAAAACTGCCTCCTGCCATATCAGTAAATAAGAAATGTCACAGCCCTCAGTGACTTCTGGCCTCCAAATATGAATGAGGGCTCCCAAAACTGTGATCCAGAGGATGCTGCCAGCCCCCTCGGTGATTGCTGAGGGGCTGGGAGAATTCAAGAAGCAAGGTAAACAAAGAAAGTGGAGTGGCCCCAGATAGCTGAGGTGCAAAGAAAAGGAATGAATTGAGTGAGCCCAGAGGCGTGAGTCTTCCCCTACATTGAATGCTGTTCCTTAACTTGACACCTGATCTTTGATGTTCAGACTCCTTCTGTGGCAAACTTGTATAGAGCCTGTATATAGCCTGACTTCCCCTCCTGCCTCCTCGGAGCATTTTTTCTCAGAGCTACTGAGATGCTGTCTCCCAGGCTTGGAGTCCTAAGCATTCCCACCAAATAAAATAACTCTACTTTCAGGCGTATGTGTTTAGTCGACACACCTGTGTCCCATGCATTGGCTGGCAGATTCTTAACCCCTGGATCATGAGGGAAGTCCCTGGGCAGGTAGTAGTGCCAATGAAAACAGTGAAATAGTGAGGTTCTGTTAGTGACCCGTTAAGACAGCCAGTTGTAAAGCCACATCGGCATCATGATAAGTTGTGCGGATGCAGGTAGCTTTGATTTTTCGTCTTCCTTACTCCTTATTCTTCTCTTCCCCTTCCTTATTCTGACATTTTGAAGCTGAAGCCTTTTACCATCAGGGAGATAGTTGTTTGAGATGTGTATGTGTATGTGTGTGTGTGTTGTAGTATGGTGAATATTCTGTGCTGACTTGAAAGAAATGGTGCCAGGGTAAGCTTTTCTTCAAGGCCATTTCAAATGCTGACTCTTTAGTCTGACCAAAGTGCCGGAGAACCACATGCCCTCCAAAATCTGGCTCCTCTGAGAACATTTCCAGATCTCCTTGTGAGGCATTAGGGTTCCCTGCTTTCCAGCCTCCTCTCCACTCTGTAAGACCTTCAGTCATTTTTCTGTTTTCAAATACTTTCCTGTTTAATGCCAACGATGGTACTATGTGTTGAGGTATAACGAAGAATAAAAAGCAGTGCCTGCCATCTTTGAGTCCTCATTCCAGTACAAAAAGTAAATGAAATAATTGTCATTTATTTATCTTTTGAGTGTTTCTATGTGCCTAGCAGAGCATTGCGCCTAGTAGCGTTCCAATAATTCTATGAGAAAATGATTGAATGAGTGCACATTCATGAGTTAAGCGTGAAATGGTGTTTTATCACAGTTTTATTTTCCTGAGAAATTTTGCATATATCCCACTTCTAAGTAGATTGCTTTTTGGTATCATTTACCCATTTTTTTGTTATTAAGTTGTTGTCTTTGAAAAAATGAAAAGTAAGGTTTTATTGTATAGTCTGAGAAAAATTTCTTACTGGTTTCATGGATTGTGAATGTCTTTACTCTGTGTCTGGTTTGCATCAGTGTCACATTTTATATACTGTATTGTCTTTTGTGGTCCAGAAGGTTTAATTTAAGTGTACATGAATTTATTAATTTTTTTCCTTCATGATGAGTGCTTTTAAAAGCCTTGCTTAGGAAAATACCCTACTTTAATGTGATAGGTATGTTCTCTATTTTCTAACAGTTTTAAAGTTTTGCTTCTTGAATTTTTTCTTTAATTTACTGGGATTGATTTTTGTGTATGGCAAAAGGTAAACATTTGACTTTATTTTAGCTTCCTTGTTAATTCACTGATCAGCTGAATACTTCAGGGAGACCCTCTGCAACTCTCTAAAGGTTCTTTCTTTGGACTGCTCACTCCTGTCTTTTACTTTGTCCTCTAATTCTAGCTCTTCGGTGTCTCCAAATTCTCAGTTCCATCTCTTTAATTCAAGTTGGTTGCTGGGTTATGCCTGAGTTCTTCCTCCCTGTGCACTCTCAAGCCAGTAAGCTGGATAATCATAGGACTCATCTTATTTCTCAGGAATAACTATTCTTTGTTGTCTGACATTGAAGACCTTTTGTTTCATGTATTTTGTCCACTTTTTGTTTGTTTTAGATGGCAGGGTAAATCTGGTTCCTGTTATTCCACCTTGACTGGAAGCAGAAGTCTGGAGAAGGCAGTGAGAATTGAGCTAGTTAAGATCTGAAGCTGGAGACCGTCAACTTGGAAGGGCTAACTTTATGGGTCCACAATCTGGAAGAGAGCTCACAGTGATTCCATACAATTAACAGAGGCTTGGAGAAGGGAAGTGACTTTCTAGTGTGATTTGTGTACCAAACCATGATTACTGTCTGGGAGACCAGGTGATGGTTTGGTTGCATTTTTCCTGAGCTCTGGTATTACATTTGGAAAGACAAGGTGAAAAGGACTTTTCCACCCCCAAGCCCCCTCAGTGTTCATAGGACCTAGGAGATAAGGCTGTGGTTTGGGCTAGGATAAAATTGGGTGAAGTAAGTAAGAGAAGGAATATTGTATGACCTCCCTTATATGTGGAATCTAAAAAGAATAAAAAGAAATGATACAAACGGACTTACAGAACAAATGAATTCATAGACTTAGAGAGTGAGCTTATGGTTGCCTGTACACACTGAGATATTTAAAATGGATAACCAACAAGGTCCTACTGTATAGCACATGGAACTCTGGTTAATATGTGGCAGCGTGGATGGGAAGGGAGTTTGGGGGAGAATAGATACACGTGTACGTATGGCTGGGTCCCTTTGCAGTTCAAGTGCAACCATCACAACATTGTTAATTGGCTATGCTGTGTTGTCCTTAGTTGCTCAGTCATGTCTGACTCTTTAACCCACCAGCCTCCTCTGTTCATGGGGATTCTCCAGGCAAGAATACTGGAGTGAGTTTCCACGTCCTCCTCCAGGGGATCTTCCTGACCCAGGGATTGAACCCAGGTCTCCCATATCACAGACAGATTCTTTACCATCTGAGTCACCAGGGAAGCCCAAGAATACTGGAGTGGGTAGCCTAGCCCTCCTCCAGGGTTTTTTCCCAGCCCAAGAATCGAACCGAGGTCTCCTGCATTGCAGGTGGATTCTTTATCAGCTGACCTACCAGGGAAGCCCATTAATCAGCTATATCCCAATATAAAACAAAAAGTTAAAAAGATAGGAGTTGTCCTAGGAAAGGAAGCAGATTTCTTTAGGGTGGTGGCCTAAGCTTTCTTGTGACTTAGCTTCCAACATCCTACAGCTTGACTTCCACCATAGATCACTGGTAAAAATCTAGTCACAGGGCCAGCCAAGGATGAAAAGGGGCCACATGGGTGTGAATATCAGTGTGATTATTGAGATGAACATCTCTGGTGTCCAAAACCATAGTAACCCACTAAACAGTTTGAGTGGAGAAATAGGAAATGAAAAGAGAAATGCAGAATATGGCCATATAGTGAGAATCTAGAATGCCAGGGTATAGTCAAAAGGAATTTCAGGGCTCGTGTGCATCAGGTTAAGAAAGCGAAGGCAGTGTTTTAAGAAGAACAACCTGGAATTGGTGTGTGTTCTGATTAAAACAGGCAGTATTGGCTGTAGACTGAGATGGTAGAAGTCTGCTATGATAATAGCTCAGATGTGAACAGGCAGAGCCAGAACAAAGGTGGATGCAGTGAGGACAGAAGAAAAGGGAGACTTCTATGATATGCTGATTCTAATTTAAGATATCAGAATTCTACCTAGTAGAAAGATGTGTTTCTGTCGGCATATGATGAATATCCAAACCAAATAAAGAAATATGCCAAGTCAAGAACATCAAGCCAACAAACTTTCAAGCATTCATAAGAACAAGAGAAAGAGGACCAGAGACATATTAAGCAGAAAGGGGAGAAGGAAGCAGAAGAGCAGAGTCAAGACAGTGAGCATTAACATGGAAATGGGGACAGTGGGTATACCCACAGACAGAGAATCTCAAGTACCAGAGAAAAATATTCATAGGGGAGGAGGAAAAAAAATGCACTACATAGAAATATGAACCATTCTATATAAACTCAGTAGAGAAAAAAGTAAGACATAAATCTCAGTGATGTTACTTAAACATGAGCATAATAGTTGATTTTCATTAGCAATAACACCTTCATTCATTTAACAAATATTTCTAAATATTTGCCATATATATACATGCCAAGTACTCATCTTTGCCAATATTATGTTCAGAAACATAGAAAAACCCTTCATATCCTACCATACTGAAATTTACAATGTGTTGGAAACAGGTGTCTACAGAAACAACTGTAACACTCTTAAGTGCAGGCGTGCCAAGTTGCCTCGGTAGTGTCTGACTCTTTGCAGCCTTATGAACTGTAGCCCGCCAGGCTGCTCTGTCCGTGGGAATCAGCTTCCCAACCCAGGGATTGAACCCATGTTTCCTTCATCTCCTGCCTTTCAGGCAGATTCTTTACCCAGTGAGCTACCTGGAAAACCAACCTCATAAGTGGTAAGTGCTAACATCGTGGTAGGGAAGATTACTAAAGACGCAGAGGAGGGAGCGAAATAACTTTTCTGAGTGTGTCACAGATGACTTTAGAGAAGAATGAGGTGATCACCAGGAATGGGGGGTTGGCAGCTGGAGAAGGTGGATCATTTCAGTCCAGATAGTAGGGACACCTGGCCTAGGCAAAGGTGAAGACTTTAGAAAGCATGATGCATTAGAAGACTAGCAAGAGGCTCTGCAGACTCTATTCACCAAGGTAGAGAAGGTGGGAAATCACTTAAACCATTAAAAAGTATGATGGATTCATGTCAATGTATGCCAAAACCAATACAGTACTGTAAAGTAAAATAAAGTAAAAAAAAAAAAAAAAGTATTTGAAATCTTTGACACCCAGAAGGTTAAACTATCAGTTATTTGGAACCCTGTTAACCAACAATAGCTCTATACTGCCCGAACTTTCCAAGGTATTTCTTTTTTTTTAACTTTCCCATGTTAACTTTCAATATACCTTATGTTTATTTGCTAAAGGGATAAAGATGATAATTTTACAGTTTTATAATAACCATATGATGACAAAAATCACAACAATTTTTTAAAAAGCCAGTTTAATACTATAAATTCTGTTTCTTATTAGCATAAAATTAAAAAGTGTTTATACCATTATACTACTACTACTAAGTCGCTTCAGTCGTGTCCGACTCTGCGACCCCATAGATGGCAGCCCACCAGGCTCCCCCATCCCTGGGATTCAGTTGAAAATATGACTTTATCGTTAATATTTTTTAAGGGATGATAGCATGTTGTTTTCGGGGTCATAGAACACTGAATAGTTGAAACTCTAGTTTTTTTTTTTCTTCTTTTGTTTAAAGAGTTTGTGTTGATTTACAATATTGTGTTAGCTTCAGATGTATAGGAAAGTGAATTAGGTCATCACAGAGTATTGAGTGGAGTTCTCTGGATTATACAGCAGATTCTTATCCAAACCAAGGTATTTCTTAGCGGTATTTACCACTATTGCCTACTCTTAATCTCTTTCCTTCAATATGATGGTATTACTACTGTTAAGATTTGTGGAATCCCTGAGGGAATTAAGATGCATATATGTCCTATGTTTTGAGGCAGCAGAGTAGGCAGAATTAAGTCATGTGCTAGGTTTTCTTGAGATTTTACATGATTTTGGAAAAACTGGGAGGAATAGACCTATCTATCTAGCTATGAATTATCAATTTATATCTGCAAGTTGTGATAAAAAATGCCCTTGGACCTGTGTAAATTTCTATTGTATAGGAGTTATTAGCCAGCATGGAATAACAATTCCACCTAGACAGGACTGCCATCTTTGCAAGTGTTATTAGGCAGTCTGCAACTGTTACCAGGTAGCAATCTTTTATTTCATTAGCTTTATCCAAAACATGAAGACTATTGTTTGAAGTATATTCTTAGATATGTCATTTATTTAGGGTAATGCTAATATATATTCTTCTTAAAATAATGTTTTTAGTTCACAAACTATTGCCACATCTGTTACTTGGTTCATTGTACCTCTAAAAGCTAGATAGGCATTTTCCCTCCCATTTTTCAGACTAGAAAACTGAGACTCAAAAACATTTAGGGCTTTGCTTAAGACTGCTGCTGCTGCTGCTAAGTCGCTTCAGTCGTGTCCGACTCTGTGACCCCATAGACACCAGCCCACCAGGCTCCCCCGTCCCTGGGACTTAAGACTGGGTAGATCACAAGTGGAAGAGGCACCATCTGAACTAAGAACTTTGGACTTTAAGTGCTTCGTCTCGCTAGAACACTACAGCTTCTTCCTACAATTTTCTGTAGTAAAAGATGTCAACACCTAGTGATTCTGATTTAACGTTGAAACTTTGTCAGCACAATCATACGAAATTTTAAAAGTGAGAACACTTAAGCACATTATGAAGTACAAACACACTAATAACTTCAATAAAAATTTGGCACTTTTGAAGATATATAATGTGTATATCTCTGCCGTGGACGTTACTCTGCTGATAAAGAATAGTTTCTTTTACTTATTTACTTGGTTGTGGTGATGAAGTTGGCCTTGATCCAACAAGGCCTCGTATACCTCACCCCACCAACATTGCTGGGACATGGTCCCTGCCCTGCAGCAGCTTATGATCTAAGGGGAAAGTCCGAGAGGTTAATCATCTGCATCACAGAGCAGAAAGTGGGAAGTGTTGACTGGGAGGTACAGAATGTATGGAGGTATAGGAAAGGGCAACATTTATTTCAATCAGGGAAATCATGAAAGGATTATAGAGGAGGTCTCTTGGAGCCGAGTTTTGCCTTATGGATAAGATTTCAAAAAGTTTCCATCTGGGGCTGGAGATGGGTGGAGTATTCTAGAAGAGAAATACTTAAAAAAATTTATTTACTTTTAGTTGCACTGGGTCGTCGTTGCTGCGTGCAAGCTTTCTCTAATTGAGGCAAGTGGGACCTACTCTAGTTGCAGTGTGTGTGTTTATCACTGTGGTGGTTTCTCTTGTGCAGCACAGACTTTAGGTACATGGGCTTCCGTAGTTGCAACATGCAGGCTAAGTAGCTGTGGCCTTGAGGCTTCAGGGCGCGAAGGCTCCAATAGATTTGGTGCTTTAGTTGCTCCATGACACGTGGAATCTTCCTGGACCCGGGATCAAACACATGTCCCCTGCGTGGGCAGGCAGATTCTTATCCACTGTGCCCCCAGGAAAGTCTGAGGGAAATGCTTTGCAAACACCAGGAAGTGAGTAGGTGGTGGAATAACTGCTAATGATCCGATATCCCTCTGGCAGAGGAGGATGCTACAGGTGTAAGGCAGGAAAGGAACAGCACGGAGAACTGGAGCCTTTGTGGTGTTGGTCATGCAGACCCAGGAAGATGAATGTCAGGATTCAGAGCCAAGCAGAGACACAACTGAGCTAGGTGTGAGGCAGGCTGCTAGAGAGGTGGTTTACAGGAAGGATGAGAGAGGAAAGATGGTCCTGGGGAGAGGCTAAGGAATGAGGGGGAGGACGGCTCCAGACAGGCAGACAGCTGGGTGAGGTCTATTTCAGATCCCCACTCTGGAAGAAGTGATAGGAACAGAAGCAAGACTGGCAGGGAGTGGGTGTCCAGAAGCGGCAGGAACAACAGACAGTGGTGGGATTTCTAGATCTGACGATGTGAGGATAACAATTTGAGGATGTGAGGATGGTGAGGATGGGGCTGAGTTCAGTGGGACATGGAACAAAGGGCGAACTGGAGAAAAGATACTTGTTTTGGCTTGAGTTCTCATAGTATTTTAGTTTTGTGGAGAAAGCACAATAGCACTTTTTTTTATGGAAAAAAAAAATTGACAGGCTGGAGCTGTGTGTTTTGTAGACTAGGATTTACAGTGCTCAGTGGTTGCTCACATTTTACTCTGTTTGGCCGAAACGCTCAAAAGAGAACTCTTGCTGGGACACGCATTCCGATTTTGTGTTTCTGTATTTTACAAGGGAATTGAAATGCACCACTTCAGAGTGAATTAGGAGTGAGTTTGTACATTTTTCTGCTTAGTGGAACTCAAATAGTTTCCCGGGGAATACGCTCTCTGTTTTTCCAACACCTTTGCCTTATTCCCCAAATAGATTACCGCGTGTCTCTCAGATTTCCCACAGTGTCGTCAGAGCGAGAAAGCGAGGGAGAGAGCAGGCAGAGGGCAAGATAATTTTACACTCGAGACAGAAGAATGTAGGCTCTGAAGTTTCTAAACTCCCAAAGACTCTTGGGTGCGAGATGTCTTTTGTGTTCCAACACAAAACCAGCACAGCACATGGAGTAATCCCTGAAGGTATCAGACCATAGACTGCACCTGTAAGCTCGTATTGTTCAGCATTTGGGAACATTTCATATTGTTTCCTTAATGCCCAGTCTCATGTTTGTAACATATTGAAATTAAAGAGAAAGACTTTGTTAATATTCAACAGGACTAACACTGCAGAAATGTAGCTGTGGTTTCTCTTACTTCTCCTTTAAATACTTTTCTCCCATATTTAATCTCCTGGGAGTCCCTCCCTTCTCTTTTCTACCCTTTTTTGTAACGATTATCCACAATCTTCTCTAAGCAATGACTGGGGAGTTTTCTGACCTAAAGTTAGTATCACCCAGAAGAGCTAGGATTAATTTCACTTGGAAGAAGAAGAAGCTTCAGAAATCATGTATATTTGAAAGAGGCCTCTTGTGTGTTCACAATCATGTCCGACTTTTTACGACTCCATGGACTGTAGCCCGCTGGGCTCCTCCATCCATGGGATTTCCCAGGCAAGACTACTGGACTGGGTTGCCATTTCCTGCTCCAGGGGATCTTCCCGACCCATGGATTGAACCTCCGTCTCCTGCATTACCAGGTGGATTCTTTACCACTGAGCCACAGGGGAAGGCCCCATACTACACTTGGTCTTAGCCAAAAGGCCTCTTGTGTAATAGGCTGCAAATTTACACACATTACACCCAGATGTGCCCAGAAAAATGGGGGCTTGGCCAAAAGGTTGTTCAAGTTTTCCCATAACATCTTACTGAATGAAAGCTTAGCAAAGAAAGCTAAAAGGCACTCAAGGCTGGTCCTCCCAGGAGCTGGGTCATTTGAGGAGGGTCCCCAAGTCCTGGCCACATGAGGACACATCAGGTCACACAGACTGCAACCTTAAGGGTCGGTGGGACAGCAGCCATTTGCTGGGCATGGAGCATCCCAGTAGAGGCAAAGGCACCTGTGAGTTTAGTGTTATTCTCTGGCTGGCTCTGGACCCTGTGTTTCACTGAGCAAACTGGATATGCTTGGGCTTTGAGTCTTTTACTGTTTTTGTAGGAAATATCAGAGCTAGAAACCACAGTTTGAGGAGAAAACTTTTAAAATACTGGGAGAGGGCAGTGGAAAGGAAGAGGGCTCCCACAGCAATCTTTTTCTGCTAAAGGTCTTACGACCTAGCAAGTGGACAGGCTCTACTCAAAGTGCCTGGGGGGTGAGTTCCTTTAAGGATAGTGAAATACAGAGTCATCGTGATGGTCATGATTCAGGAAATGCTGAATCATAGGAATCAAAGAAAACAGACCAGATACCTGGGCATTAAGCCAACAGATACAAAACTAAAGTTTATCAGATGAAGGAAGTGAAATAAAGAATGTAGTTTAAATTGTTTTAATGAGTTGGAATGGCTTTCTGACTACCATTGTTAGTGACTGGGCTTCAGCTTGTTTTGTTTTAATTGGATAACTGCTTTGCAATGTTCTGTTGATTTCTGCTGTACATCAATTCGAATGAGTCATAATTATATGTATATCTCCTCCTTATTGAGCTTTCCCTGCCCCTGTCCCATCCCACCCCTCCAGGTCACAAAACACCAGGCTGGGCTCCCTACGTAATATAGCAGCTTTCCGCTAGCTATCTATTTGACTCATGATGGTGTATATACCTCAATGTTACTCTCTTAGTTCATCCTACCCTCTCCTCCCCACACTGTGTCTACTCATCCATTCTCTACATCTGTGTCTGCATTCCTTCCCTGCAAAGAAGTTCGTTTTAACTAAAGTTTTCAAATAACACACATGCTAGAAATAGCGTGTGATTCCTATTTTTCTAAATAAAAGATAACTTTGTTCTCACTGGAGGGAATCTAGTATTTCTGAGAGTGGAAATTTAAATCATAAAACCTGGTGCAGTTCCATGTGACAGGGGTCTTTCTGGAAATGAATCCATCATTGGTTAGTGATGAGATGTGCGAGCTTTTCTACTGGACTTCCTCCCAATTTGCTCGTTGGGAAATGGAAATTGGCACACCTAGATTATGAAGATCCTTTTGCCCTTTCTAAGGACATGGAGCATTTTAACTGGGAGTGGATAAGGAATGACCACAGCGGTGTAAGCAGCAGAAACGTGATGAAATTTGGATTTTAGAAGATCACTCTGGCGCCATTCTGAGGGGGAACGGGCAATGGCACCACCCTGATCAATACTTCTGGGATGATGGCCAGAGAAGAAGTAAAATCTCCAGAAAACAGCTTGTATCTAAAACCAAAGGGCATCAATCATGACAGAAGAGGCTCCATGAGGTCAAGTCAAACCAAGGTGAGTCTTGAAGACATCAAAGAATAGAAGATGGAAGGAGATGCCAGTTAATTCTTTGCTCATGTAGTTTCTCCAGCTAAAAGGATTTCTTTTTTCTGTTCAGATACGTTCTATATTATGCTGAACTTCTGACTCATTCTAAGATTTGTTTCAAACTGAGTCAGTTTTCTTTTATATTTAGATGCAACATTGCTATCCTGAGCCCCTCAAGCAAACATCAAGTTGGAAACCTTGAACTGAATTATTAAAAAAGGAGGTAAGTTATTGTTTTATAGAACTAAAAGTGAAAATCTACCAGAAGCCATAGAGGTAATGGATCCAACTGTGAAACAAACAGCAACAGGATGACAAAAATGTAAACATTTACATACACGTGTCAGCAAATGATGTTTTATCTCCTGGGAAAGTCATTGTGGGTGGAGGGGGGGTATTGCTTCTGCATCCTGAGAAGTACCAGTCCCTCCCATGGTCTCTCCTGTGTGTGTGTGTGTGTGTGTGTGTGTGTTCATGGTCTCTCCTGTGTGTGTGTGTGTGGTGTGTGTGTGTGTGTTCATGGTCTCTCCTGTGTGTGTGTGTGTGTTCATGGTCTCTCCTGTGTGTGTGTGTTCATGGTCTCTCCTGTGTGTGTGTGTTCATGGTCTCTCCTGTGTGTGTGTGTGTTTATGGTCTCTCCTGTGTGTGTGTGTGTGTGTGTGTTTGCACATGCGTGTTGTCACTTCAGTCGTGTCCAAGTCTTTACGACCCTATGAACTGTAGCCCTCCACGCTCCTCTGTCCATGGGATTCTCCAGGCAAGAATACTGGAGTCACTGTCATGCCCTCCTCCAGGTGGTCTTCCCAGACCAGGAATCAAACCTGTGTCTCTCAAATCTTCTGCNCGTGTCCAAGTCTTTACGACCCTATGGACTGTAGCCCTCCACGCTCCTCTGTCCATGGGATTCTCCAGGCAGGAATACTGGAGTCACTGTCATGCCCTCCTCCAGGTGGTCTTCCCAGACCAGGAATCAAACCTGTGTCTCTCAAATCTTCTGCGTTGCAGGAAGATTCTTTACCACTGAGCTACAAGGGAAGCCCCCATGGTCTCCGAGTCACATACATTTTCCTGGTAAGCCAAAATCTCATATAGCTGGGGTCACACTTGGCAATCAGCCTGTATTTAGTTCAGTTTGCTTTCCTATCCTTTGCTGCTGTTAATGGTTTAAGAAACAAGACAAAAAATATTCTTTTTTTGTGTGTGTGTGGATTTATTTTAAAACTTGTGCAGTCCAGACAGTTGAACTTGCTAGTGGAGATTTTGCTGTGAGGAGGGTTTATTTAAGCAGCTGTATTCTGTTATGGGGAACTTCCGGGGGAGGTGCTAGTGGTAAAGAACTCACCTGCCAACGCAGGAGGCATAAGAGATATGGGTTCGGTCCCTGGGTTGGGATGATCCCCTGGAGGAGGGCATGGCAACCCACTCCAGTATTCCTGCATGGAGAATTCCATGGACAGAGGAGCTTTGCAGGCTGCAGTCCAAGGGGTCGCAAAGAGTTGAACCTGACATGACTGAAGTGACTTGGCACGCTTGCATTGTTATATTTTGTGACTTGCCACTAGGAACACATCTGCATCCCCAGACTGCCAGCAGGTTTTGTTCTGGACTCTGGGGCTCGCTGTGTCCCTGTGCTATCTGGTGTCAGCGGCAGCAGGCAGTGTCTTCTCTGCAGCCTGCTGAGGTCAGGGTCTCGGCGAGCTCAGGTTCCCGTCTTATCTGCCCAGTCAGGAGGACTTTATTGGTATTGTTCTTGTCTGTTTCCCACATCAGAATTTAGAGTCGGGATAATAGCTACAAAGTAGTCATGTCTTTCAGCATTCGTCCTAGTGCATTTGGAGGGACTTACAACCCCCAGCAGATTTCCTTCCCACCGTCCTGCGAGGCCTCAGGCAGTCTCTTGTGTTCTGTAGTGTTCCTCACAAACGTGTCCAGCGTCTTCCTTCTCTCCTGATCCTTCTTGCTCTGATAGTATTTGTATTTCTGAGGAAACTGTGCACGGCTACTCTACCGCTGGCTTCCAGCAATGCTGCCTCTGAGCCTGGTGCCCACCGAGAGAGGCCTGCACGTGAGATGCCTTCAGTGTGTGTGTTAGTTGCTCAGTCATGTCTGACTCTTTGCGACCCCATGGACTGGAGCCCACCAGGCTCTTCTGTCCTAGGAATTCTCCAGGCAAGAACACTGAAATTGGTAGCCATTCCCTTCTCCAGGGGATCTTCCCGACCCAGGAACCGAACCAGGTCTACTGCGTTGCAGGCAGGCTCTTTATCACTAAGCCACCAGGGATGACCAAGATGCCTCCTGAGTCCCCATCATTCTGGCATCTACTGAGGAGATGGTCTCAGCAGAGGACCCCTCCTCTGCCGCAAGTGTTGGTCTCCACGCTGTAACTGCTTTTCTCTGAGTGAGGTCCTGCCTTTGGACAGGAGATTCACATTTTTGTCTTTTATTTTTTTAAAAATGTTATTTATGTGCTTTATTTTTATTTATCTGGGGTATAGTTGATTTAGAATGCTGTGTGTTTCAGGCATACAGCATAGTGACTCTCTTATACATACACATATAGTCATTCTTTTTTCAGATACTTTTCCCACATAGGTTATTACAGAGTATTGAGTAGAGTTCTCTGTGCTATACAGTAGATCCTTGTTGGTTATCCACTTTATGTATAGCAGTGTGTGTGTGTTCATCTCAAGCTTCTGATTTGTCCCTCACCCCACCAAGTTTCCCCTTTGATAACCATAGGTTTGTTTTCAAAATCTGAGATTCACACTTTTATAACCACCTGCTTGCTGAGGATTTAGGCTACAGTCATTGAGGCGTCCATGACAGCTCTTGCTCCTTGCCTCTGGATGCTGCTGGACTCTGGTCTCCAGCCTATTACCTGAGGTGAATGTGATGTGTGAGAGAGTGTGTGCGTGTGTAGTGTGTGTGTGTGGTGTGGGTATCCTTGTTTTTATAAGAAGCTCAGAGGAACAGGTGCTAGGGACCTGTCACTTAGCCCTGGGCAGTTAGAGGATAGAAAACAACAAAATCTATATTTTCCTTTCTATCCTTTTGGATTTTTGTTATAAGCAGCAGTTACTTTAAGGGAAAGATCCACTCAAGAAAAAAAGACTGAATGTTTATGTCCCCCCCCCCCCCAATTCATATGCTGAAACCGATTTCCTAATGTAATGATATTTGGAGATGGGGCCTTTGGGAGGTGATTAAGTGAGGGTGAGGTGCCCTCATGAATGGGACTGGTGACTTAGCATGCATGCACGCTCTTATAAAAGAGACCCCGGGGAGGTCTCTCATCTCTTCAACTATGTAAGGGCACAGTGAGATGACGTGATCTGTAAACCAGGAAGAGGGTCTCAAGAGACAGCAAATGTGTTGGCACCTTGATCTTGCACTTCCCAGGCATCACAACTGCGAGAAGTAAGTTCCTGTTGTTGATGCGCTACCTTGTCTGTGCCATTATGTGACAAAAGCCTGTGCAGAACGAGGCGTACTGTCGTCCCACAGGAGGGAGCCTGTTCCTGTGGGTGGGTTAGTGTGGGTGATCCGATGGGGCAGGGCCACAGAGGGCAGACCTCTGGGGCAAATGAGGGATGGAGGGGGGAGACTGAGGGCCAGCGCAGCACATCTGTGGAGGAAGGCCGGAATCTCTGCAGTCTCCGTCAGCCATCTTGCTGGAAGAGATTCCAGCTGGGCCCTGTAACCTCCTTCGTTCTCTTGACAAAGACTCTTGAGTGGTGCTCTGTATACCCCAACCTTTTTGGAACCAAGTACTGGTTTCATGGAAGATAGTTTTTCCATGGACCAGGGAGGGAGACGAGTTTGGGATGATCCTCATAAGGAGCACAGAACTTAGACCCCTCACACGTGCAGTTCACAGTAGAGTTTGAGCTCCTATAAGAGTCTAATACCACTGCTGATCTGACAGGAGGCAGCGCTCAGGCATTAACGAGAGTGATGGGGAGCAGCTGTAAATACAGATGAAGCTTTGCTTGCATGCCCACTGTTCCTGTCCTGCTGTGTGGCCTTAGTTCCTAATCGGCCCCTGATCAGTACTGGTCTGTGGCCCAGGGGATGTGGCCCCTGCTATACACCATTAACCCTATTACTGGAGAAGGAATTGAGGGTTCCCAGCACCCACTCCCCTGTAATCACTGTGTTCCCATGTGGAAACTTCATTCTGGGTCTGTACCCAGGACTCCTCCCACCCCTGCCTCTGCCAACTTAATGTCTTATGTTATTTCTGCCCATGGCTTTATATTCCATTAGATTTTAAGTTCCTTTGAGGGCACAATCTGTATCTTATACAGTTTCTCTCCCTTCTCCAGAATTTAGGGCTGTAATGTACACATAGTAGATGCTCAGTAAATGTTTAATTAAAACAAGTATATGAGTGAGGGAGCATTGCATTAGGTTGTTATTGTGTCAGGGCCATCCCTGAGAGAAATTCTTGGTTTACTTCCCACTACATTTGTCAACTGTCAAATCATAACCTCTCATTATGTTGACGGCATTGCTATGAGGCTTGAGGAAAATCATCCATGCTAAGGTCATACCACATTGTTAGTGCTTAATAAGTGGTAGCTAATTTGATTTAGACAAATCTAACAATTGTTGCTGTTTTTGAAGCCAAAATGCCTGCAAAATTTGGGATTTTGCTTCTTTCATCAATTGGAGCAAAAATCAACAGCAAAGGGAATTTAATATGAATAAATGGGCTTTTCAGTCTGCTCTGTTTCCATGAAAAAGTCTCATAACAATTAGCTTATATATAGTTGAACTTACCCGAGTTTGCCAAAGCTGAACGTAACCTGAAGATCATTTGTCCTGTTGGCTGAGAGGGATGTGTCTTGGGCAGAAGAGACTGATAATTTTACTAAACTACAAGTCTTAGAAGGGATGGGTCAACTCAGCTTTTATTCATCTCTGAATCCTTAGCCTATAGAAAATTGCCTGTCCAGGAAAGAGTCTGAAAATAATTGATTAAAAAACTAATGAATGGTCCAGGGTCAAAATTCCTTGATAGTGCTAAATTATGAAAAAATATATTAAATATATCACTTATGTTAGAAAGAAAAAAGTATGTGACTGTGACTCTGAGATTTGGATATCCATATCAAGGTGTTTATTTTCTTTTTTTTGGAAATTTTTTCTTTATTGAGAAACTTAAGAAGAGTCTGAAAATAATTGATTAAAAAACTAATGAATGGTCCAGGGTCAAAATTCCTTGATAGTGCTAAATTATGAAAAAATATATTAAATATATCACTTATGTTAGAAAGAAAAAAGTATGTGACTGTGACTCTGAGATTTGGATATCCATATCAAGGTGTTTATTTTCTTTTTTTTGGAAATTTTTTCTTTATTGAGAAACTTAAGACTTGGGTATATCTATTAAAACCAATTTCTGGGAGAAAAAAATCCCAACCCCACAGTAGAAAAAAAAAGTTAACGACTTTCTGGGCCATATCAGAACCCAGAGAATATATTCTTTTAACTGAAAAATTCTAGGTGCTTTATAATTGACCTTTTGATAAAAAATGACTTATTAAATTTGCAGTTTGTGATATTTTGTGTTAAGGTCCACAGGACAAGGTAGGAAGTCTTCAAACTCTGAGCTGATTTCCAGAAAGATTTATTTGGCCTTTGAATCAGTTAGTCCTTGTCTAAGAGGTTACACCTATTTCTGTTTTATTGACTATGCCAAAGTATGGATCACAAGAAACTATGGAAAATTCTTAAAGAGATGAGAATACCAGTCCACCTGACCTGCCTCTAGGGAAATCTGTATGCAGGTCAGGAAGCAACAGTTAGGACTGTACATGGAACAATAGACTAGTTCAAAATAAGGAAAGGAGTACATCCTGTCTCTTATACACATCTCGACTGAGTGACTTCACTTTCACTTTTCACTTTCATGCATTGGAGAAGGAAATGGCAACCCACTCCAGTGTTCTTGCCTGGAGAATCCCAGGGACGGGGGCGCCTGGTGGTCTGCTGTCTCTGGGGTCGCACAGAGTCGGACACGACTGAAGCGACTCAGCAGCAGCAGCAGCAGCAGATAAAGCAAAAAGAATTACAGGAAGCAAATATGGTGTCATATGAAAAGAAGTATGCATATATGTCGGGGAAGGCAATGGCACCCCACCCCAGTACTCTTGCCTGGAAAATCCAATGGACGGAGTAGCCTGGTGGGCTGCAGTCCATGGGGTCGCTAACAGTCGGACAGACTGAGCGACTTCACTTTCACTTTTCTCTTTCATGCACTGGAGAAGGAAATGGCAACCCACTCCAGTGTTCTTGCCTGGAGAATCCCAGGGACCGGGGAGCCTGGTGGGCTGCCGTCTATGGGGTCACACAGAGTCGGACACGACTGAAGTGACTTAGCTTAGCATGCATATATGTGGAACATATATATGTGTATGCCTGTGTAAATATGTACCAAGTTTGAGTCCTTTAAAAAATCTATGCATTTCTTAAGTATTAACGTTACAGATATCATTTCAGCACTCTCTATTGATCTATAGCATTTTTATTGGGAATGGAGAGGACGGCTTTGGTGACTAAAAGCCTAGCTCCCCGATGCTGCATCTGCCGAGCATGTCATAGATGGGTGGTGGGGCTTAGTCATCCTGAGAAATGGGTTTCAAACCAGGTCCCTCTGAGTGGTGATCTCAGCCCTCCCTCCAGTTGAAACTGGGCTGCTGCTGCTGCTGCTGCTGCTAAGCCGCTTCAGTCATGTCCGACTCTGTGCGACCCCATAGACCGCTGCCCCGTCCCTGAGATTCTCCGTTGGTCTATGCTCTAACTCTAGCACACCTGATTTACATATGCTTCATATAAATGCAACTTAGCTCAAAAATACCAGAAATCAAATCTCTGGTATTGGGCAAACACCCAAACCATTAATGAAAATATATTGACTCCCCTGATATTGCAACAATGATAGAATAAACTGACTGGGTTAGAAATTTGCTTCCCCACCCCCTCAAGTCCGATCCCTGGCCCAATTCTAGGCCTCTTGTAATCTCTCCACAGAAAAGTGTGGCCCTGAAGTCCTGCAAACCTCTCTGAAACAGAAGTTAAGACTGCTGTCTTTTCTTTCAGACCCTACAGTTTTATTTTCTGTGACACTGCATTTAATATTCAGAAATCATTCTATGACTTGCCATATAACAGCAATCAATGGATGTGCAAAATTCAGTTGACTCAAAATATACAAATACTGGAACGATTTTAGCCTGTAAATGAAATCTGCTAAGCCCCCAGACAGTTTAAGTGATTTTGAAACATTTTAAAAATTTAGAAAATAATTTATTAAATTCAAATATTAGCAAAATCACTGGAATTTCAACTAAATTAACTATTAAAATCTGGAATCTGGGAATAGTATATTCATAATTTTTAGAGATGACAAGGTACTAATATTTTACCTAGTGAGTCTCATGTCAATATATAACAACCTGCAAGCTAAATTAATCAAAACTGCAGCTTCAAAATTTGGCTGCATTTGGGGTGTCATGGCAAAGACCATTTTTAATGTATCAGAAGATGAGAGGTCCAAAACTTGCCTAATTTTTATTCAAATACATATTTCTTGCTTATGTACAATTTTTCTGAACCCTATTCTTCCAAATCTAAACCAGCAATTAGAAAAAACAAATATTATTAAATGACAAGCATGAAAATGTATTCAGCTTCAGTAAAATAATGAAACATTTTAAAATTGATTAAATATCCAGTTTTAATGAGGATGTGATAAAATTATATCATTACACATTGCCAGTTTTAATAAGAGTTAAAGCAGTCAATTGAAAAGCAATTTGTGATACAGTTCAAAGGCAAGATTTTATTCATTCAGAGAACCAAAAAAAAAAAATAATTACCAAGTACCTCCAATATACTGATTTAAGAGCTGTCAGGGAGCACAGTGGCTAACCTATAGTCACACACTGACTCTGTCTTCATGTTCCTTATTGTCTGGTATTACTTTGAATTGAAAGGAAACAACTGTCTATACATAACATATTCTCTGATATTCTCTGAACACAATCTAAATGTCCAATAATTGGAAAGGCAATCATTAAATTTTAGCTTAACATTACTGTGCAAAACTATATAACTACTAAATGAGAATTATGAATCAAGCACTTTGGAAAATGTTTCTGATATAATATTTGCTGAATTTAAAAAAGCATTGATAATATGCCATGCATATAAAATAAAACAAATATAAAGTGTAAAGGGAACATCAGAATGGTAGAGGAATTCAATATTTTATGTTCTATTCCCCATTATTTTTGTCACAAAAGTTTTACAGTCATTGGAAATAATCAATAGTTGAGAAAAAGAATTTTCTCATACTTGACATCATAGAGTTTGCTGTACCCGTCAATCTTTTAAAAAGATCTCATGTTTCCCAACTTACATTTTATGAGGCTTCTATACAGTTTTTTAAAAACTGTTTTTGGAAATTAGCCTATGAGATGATTTTTCACTATTTACATGAACCTAAAAAAATTAGAGATACTAAGGGAGCGTTTCATGCAAAGATGGGCTCGATAAAGGACAGAAATGGTATGGACCTAACAGAAGCAGAAGATATTAAGAAGAGGTGGCAAGAATACACAGAAGAACTGTACAAAAAACATCTTCACAACCCGGATAATCAGGATGGTGTGACCACTCACCAGACATCCTGGAATGTGAAGTCAAGTGGGCCTTAGAAAGCATCACTATGAACAAAGCTGGTGGAGGTGATGGAATNTGCACAGGGGCCGTGCTAATCTTCTCTGCGTGGTTCCAATTCTAGTATATTTCCTACCAAAGTGAGCATTCATGGTGCTTATTTTTTATTTTTATTTAGAAGTATTTATTTACTTATTTATTTGGGTGTGTTAGGTCCTTGTTGCAGCACACAGCATTCTCGTTGTTGCTGATGTTACTGTCATCAGGCTAGGTCCTCCACTGTGGCAAATGGACTCTCCAGTTGTGGCCTGCAGACTCTGAGTTGCTGCACACAGGCTTGGTTGCTCTGCAGCATGTGAGATCTTAGTTCCCTGTGCAGGGATTGAACTGTGTGTCCTCCATTGCAAGGCGGATTCTTAAACACTGGACCCCCAGGGAAGTCCCAAAGAGTTTATTTCTGATCAAAAATGGTAAAATCAAAGTAATTCAGCTATTTGTTATGGGATATCCAACTAAATTGGGTTAAGTAGAAGCAATCTTAGATAATCTCAGTTAAGGGGCAGTGATTTGAATGTCTGGATCAAGATGCTTTTTATGAATCCCAGATGGTAGGAAAGCTAAGACGCTGAACAAGTAGGCTGATAATTTACGAAAGTATACTTACATGGGGCTTTCCTAGTGGCTCAGACTGTAAAGAATCTGCCTGCAATGTAGGAGACCCAGGTTTGATCCCTGGGTCGGGAAGATCCCCTGAAGAAGGGAATGGATGTATCCTTACATAGGTCCTTTGAATAGATATGTGGAAAAAGGCTGATTTGGAGTTTCTGTGTTTTGGGAATGTGAGAGGAGCAGCCCAGGGCTCCTTAAAATAAATGTAATGGTTTTGCTGCCTTGCACCTCATTTTATTTGCTCTGTCACGCAGCACAGCCTTGTTATAGACCAGCATATCAGAGGACATGTTCCATGAGGTTTCTATTTCAAATGTAAACTAACCAAGAGTACTCCCCACCGCAATCCCCAAACTACCAGGATTCATTAGCTCCTAAAGAGGCAATCTACTTGAAAATGTTTTCTCCAATTCAAGCATTCACTAACTTCTTTACAAGTTATAAAGTCACTTTACAACTTGATCTCATTTGATTTTCACAGTAAGTCTGAATGGCAGTGGGGACTACTGTCCATCTGTTTTATGGATAAGATAAGGTATAGAGTTCAAATAGTTGGGTCATCTAGTCCTGTTCTACCTGACAGTGAAATGCGGTGCTTTGAGTGTCTTGCTGGCTGCTGAATAGTAGTTGAGATGGAGGCAGAAAAGAGAAGGGTGGGCAGATGACTGATAAACAGATGAAGTTGTGAAGCATAAGTGACATGAAGGCTGGGAGCTGGGCTTTCCACTTTGATTAACCTCTGCATGCAGTCGCACTCGCCTGGCGATTGAGGACTCCATCAATACCATCTTGAAAGTGGAAGTAGCTAGACTCCGGGACACTACCTCAAAAGAAAGATCTAGAGGGGGAGAATTAAACTGCTATTTAATTGTTGGGGACACGTCCACAATGTAACGAATGCCCTTAGAGAAGCAATTTGGAGAAGAGTGAGTTGGAAACCTTGGGGGAAAGTCAAAATCTTTAGCCATAAAACATCTGAACAAGACATAATTATTAGCCCCAAGCTTTATTTTAATGATGTACTATGTCTTAAATATAATACCGACAATTTGCTGAAAGATGCCAGCTGCTCAGAAGGAACGAGACAAAAGGAAAAGGAGGGTCATTTGTAATGAGTCTGGATCTTCATACAACCTGTCAGTTTGGTTGTGTGAAGCTCCTGTGCCCTCAAGGGACTGACAGAATGTGCCTGCATAGGCCATGGGACATCTGTCGACAATCCTCTGGGCTGTGAGTGGTCTCCACTTTGATTCTTTTCCCTGTGTGTGTCTAAGCATTTTCAGCAGGTTGTGTGAGAGACTCTCAGGGAGAGTCAGAGGTTTATCCCTGGAGTTGGGTGGTTGATCAAGCATTTTCTTTGGCATTTGGAGACCTGGGTTCAAATTCTGACACCAAGTTTGACAAATAACTTTGCTTTCTGACACTGTAGTTCCCTATTTGCAAAATGGGATTGAATTTAGACACTTTAGGGAATTAAGATAAGGACTGAGGAAATTGCTGTGTGTGATAATGCTTCCAAAGTAAGTAGCAGAAGTTTTTCTAAACGAAAGGTGATTATCTCAGTTCCTCCTAAGGAGATTAAATCTCTTTTATTATCAACTTCATGTTTGTTTGAACAACCAGTCTTTTTCATTTTATTAATAATCTTATTCTTTACATTACAAAAATGTGTTCTCCAACCTAAATTCCTTCAGGTAATCACTTTTGTGACCTGGCTGAATGGACAGATAATTTCATTTAGAGAAGGGAATAGCTTAGTGATCTTCTTTGGTACTTTTCACTTAAAATCAATTTTAAAATTTCAGTCTTTTGGAAGAGGACCAAGTGAGCAATACCCCCAAGGCATTTAAATGTTAACTCAGTATTAGTACCTCCAAGAAGCTATTTACAAACTCTCAAGCTGGGTTCACATATCCATTCACTTGTTCCATAGCCAGGTTCTCACTCACTCTTCTCTTCTCCCACGATGCCCACACACATCTCCATCATAGTTCTTGCTGTTTCATGATACGATTAAGTTTTTATAGGTTTTATCTCCTCCACTAGAATAAGAACAACTTAAAGATAATACTTTGGGGACTTTGCTGGTGGTCTAGTGGTTAAGGATCTGCTATCAATGCAGGGGACTAGGGTTTGAACCCTGGTTGGGGAACTAAGATCCCATGTACCTCTGGGCAACTTAAGCCTGTGTGCCACAGCAAGAGAAACTCCTTGTGCCAAAACAAAGACCCAGCACAGCCCAAAAAAGAGATAAAACTTTGACCTATTTGTTTTTATACCTATAGGGCTTGACATAGTGCCTGCTTATTATTATATTTACATCAGTGAGGGTGCTGTTGGAAGCAAATAACAAATGACCTAACTAAAAATGACTCAAACACTGAGGATTTTCTGTATGTATTCATGTTGTAAGAAGATCAAAAGGAGGGTATTTCCAGGGCTGGCTGATTCATTAGTTTCATGATATTAATATATTCAAGATTCAAGTTCTTTGCATATTTCTGCTCTTTCACATCAGATAGGCAACATCCTGCAGAAGAAAAGCGTTTCATTCTTTTATTCTTTTCTGTGTATTTTTTTGTTGTTAAAAATTGTGCCTCCCACACTATATCCTTCTTACCTATTATATACAGAGCAGTTTGTATCTTTTAAATCTCATCCCTAATTTGTCCCAAGCTCTTCCCCCTCCCTTTGGATAACTACTCATTTGTTTTCTATATCTGCTAGTGTGCTTCTGTCTTGCATATATATTCATTTGTATTACTTTTTAGATTATGCATATGTGGACAGAGGAGCCTGGTGGGCTCCAGTGCATAGGGTCACAAAGGGTCGGACATGACTGAGCACACACACACACGTCGTATCATATCGTATTTGTCTTTCTCTGTCTTATTTCAGAAAACATAATATTCCCTAGGTCTATCCATGTTGCTACAATTGGAGCTATTTCATTCTTTTTAATGTCTAAGTAATATTCCATTGTGTGTGGAATAAACACGACACATCTTATTTATCTGTTTTGTCTTTTTATCAACATTTGGACTGCTTTCATGTCTTGGCTGTTGTAAATAGTGCCGTTATAAACTTTTGAGTGCATTTAATTTCTTGAATTATTTTTTTCCCCCAGATATATACCTAGGAGTGAAATTACTGGATCATATGGTAGGTCAATTTTCAGTTTTTTGAGGAACCTCCATACTGTTTTCCACAGTGGCTGTACCAATTTACAGTCCTGTCAACAGTGTACAGATCTTTTTTATTCAGTAAATAAACATGTACAGCATAGAAGCCTTCATCTCTCTTTAGACTATGGCTTAAAGATCTAAATGTAAGACCAGAAACTATAAAACTCCTAGAGGAAAATATAGGCAAAACACTTTCTGACATAAATCACAGCAGGACTCTCTATGACTCACCTCCCAGAGTAATGGAAATAAAAGCAAAAATAAACAAATGGGACTTAATTAAACTTAAAAGCTTTTGCACAATGAAGGAAAATATAAGTAAGGTGAAAAGACAGCCTTCAGAATGGGGGAAAATAATAGCAAATGAAGCAACTGACAAAGAATTAATCTCAAAAATATACAAGCAACTCATGCAGCTCAATTCCAGAAAAATAAATGACCCAATCAAAAAATGGGTCAAAGGACTAAAAGACATTTCTCCAAAGAAGACATGCAGATGGCTAACAAACACATGAAAAGATGCTCCACATCATTCATTATCAGAGAAATGCAAATCGAAACCACAATGAGGTACCATCTCATGCTGGTCAGAATGGCTGCTATCAAAAAGTCTACAAACAATAAATGCTGGAGAGGGTGCAAAGAAAAGGGAACCCTCTTACACCGTTGGTGGGAATGCAAACTAGTACAGCCACTATGGAGAACAGTGTGGAGANGTACCATCTCATGCTGGTCAGAATGGCTGCTATCAAAAAGTCTACAAACAATAAATGCTGGAGAGGGTGCAAAGAAAAGGGAACCCTCTTACACCGTTGGTGGGAATGCAAACTAGTACAGCCACTATGGAGACAGTGTGGAGATTCCTTAAAAAACTGGAAATAGAACTGCCTTATGACCCAGCAGTCCCCCTGCTGGGCACACACACCAAGGAAAACAGAATTGAAAGAGACACATATATCCCATTGTTCATCGCAGCACTGTTTGTAATAGCCAGGACATGGACGCAACCTAGATGTCCATCAGCAGATGAATGGATAAGAAAGCTGTGGTACATGCACACAATGGAATATTCCTCAGCTATTAAAAAGAATGCATTTGAATCAGTTCTAATGAGGTGGGTGAAACTGGAGCCTATTATACAGAGTGAAATAAGTCAGAAAGAAAAACACCAATACAGTATATTAATGCATATATATGGAATTTAGAAAGATGGTAACAATGACCCTATATGAGAGACAGCAAAAGAGACTCAGATGTAAAGAACAGACTTTTGGACTCTGTGGGAGAAAGCGAGGGTGGGATGATTTGAGAGAATAGCATTGAAACATGTATATTACCATATGTGAAATCGCCAGTCCAGGTTCTATGCATGAGACAAGGTGCTTAGGGCCGGTGCACTGGGACGACCCTGAGGGATGGGATGGAGAGGGAGGTGGGAGGGAAGTTCAGGATGGGGAACACACGTACACCCATGGCTGACTCATGTGACTGTATGGCAAAAACCACTACAATATTGTAAAGTAATTAGCTTCCAATTAACATAAATTAATTAATTTTAAAAAATGAAAAAAAAAAAAGAATAATCACTTTCCTGAAGTTGAAATGTCTGAATGTTTGTGCAAGGCTGTTGCAGCACTGTTTTTTTTTATCTAAAATATTTATTTATAATTGGAGGGTGGTTACAATTGTGTTGGTTTCTGCCATACATCAACATGAATCACCCTTAGGTACCTATATGTCCCATTTCTCGTGAATCTCCCTCCCACCCGCCACCCTGCAGCACTGTTTTTTTGTTTTTTTTTTTTTTAATGAGTATTAAAATGTCCACACTGTCTCCAAAGCCAGAAAGAAAAACACCAATACAGTATACTAACACATATATATGGAATTTAGAAAGATGGTAATGAGGACCCGGTATGCAAGACAGCAAAAGAGACACAGATGTGCAGAGTGGACTTTTGGACTCTGAGGGAGAGGGAGAGGGAGAGGGAGAGGGAGAGTTGAGTAACTTTTTTAAAATTTTTATTATTATTTTTTTTGAGCTTCCATTTTACTTTATTTTACTTTACAGTACTCTATACAACACTGTTTTTAACAGCCATAATTTTGCAAATTATTTACATATCTACAAACAAATATATGGATAAATAAGTTATTATGTGATGGAATGTTATTGAAACAAATGATATACATTAATACTTATATGTATATTAACAGGGATTAATCTTAAAAATATAATATTGAATAAAAGCATCAAAAAATGATTAAGTACAGCATGGCATCATGAATGCAAAGTTCAAAACACATAAAATAATACTATCTATAAGACTCTGATGCTGGGAGGGATTGGGGGCAGGAGGAGAAGGGGACGACAGAGGATGAGATGGCTGGATGGCATCACCAACTCAATGGACATGAGTCTGAGTGAACTCTGGGAGTTGATGATGGACAGGGAGGCCTGGCGTGCTGCGATTCATGGGGTCGCAAAGAGTTGGACAGGACTGAGTGACTGAACTGAACTGAACTGATAGTACTATCTGGGCTTCTCTGGTGGGTCAAATGGTAAAGAATCCGCCTACAGTGTGGGAGGCCTGGGTTTGATCCCTGGGTTAGTAAGATCCCCTGCAGGAGGGCATGGCAATCCACTCCGGTATTCTTGCCTGGAGAATCCCCATGGACAGAGGAGCTACAGCCCAGAGGTTGCAAAGAATTGGACATGACTGAGTGACTATGCACAGCACAGCATACATATGTAAAAAATGGAGGAGAGTGATACATTTCAACTTCAGCAAAGCGGTTACTCCTGAGAGAGAAGGGGGTTTTGACTCTGTATGATGTTTATTGTAATTTTTTTTTTTTCATTGAGGTATGGTTGATGTACAATATTATATGTTTCAGGTATAAAACATAGTCACAATTTTTAAAGTTTGTATTCCATTTATAATTATTATAAAATATTGGCTGTGTTCTCTGTGCTATACCATGTATCCTTGCAGCTCATTTACTTTATATACAGTAGTTTGTACTTAATTCCCTCCCGCCTTCCTTTTCCCCACTGGCAATCACTTGTTCATCACAATTGACTCTTGTGATGGATTTTACTACCCATCTAGAGGAGCAGAAACAGACGGGCATAGCAGAGAGAAGACAAACATTTTGAGAGTGTTCTGCATGCTCCCAGAAACCACTGGCATATTTTACAGACAGAAGGGCAAGTATGGTGAATCTGATAGATTAGTTAATTAGAGGTTGGTTAAAACAGCTTCTATATTTTCTGAGTATAACTATAAATAAAAGCTGTGAGTTTTTAACAACTGAGGCAATCCAACACATACTTTCTCTGAAGTACAAGGAGGTTTGTATGACTTTCCAGACATAAATGATTTTAAACAAATCTCCACTTAATACCGTTCAACAGAGTAGAAATGTTCATAATCGCTTAGAGAAAATGTTTTATGTGTCACTGGAGGAAAGTATAAAACAAATATTTTACAATTTTTCTCTAGCCATTTATTGTTTTGATTTGACTCACATCACCTTTTCTTGTTATTGTAATCGACTTCCTAATGCGTCTTCTCATACATAGAACTTTATATGCATGAATAATACAAGTTGATGTAGCAGTATATTTTCTTTGTTTTCACATTACACATACAGCACAAATCCTAATAAAACTAGACTGGAACATATTACAAATTCATTTGGTTAGTATCCAGGTACCAAGTGAGTGAATAAATACATACATTTTAAATTACAAATGTGCCACCCATTACTTAAAATGCCACATCTTCTACTTTATTTTGACTTTTGCGCTTATCATGTTTTATTAAGACTTTGAAGTTGTAAACATGAGTAGAGTGACAGCAATATCACAAAGTTGAGGTTAGAGGTTTGTTATACGTTGGGATAGGAAAGTCCTGAGTGTCACTGTAGAGAAAGTTATTCTCAGGGGCAGTGATTGAAAATACTGCTATGTCAGACATGCTCCTAGCTATCCTTTGTGGAGGGTGTGTGATGATGGTCTAGCCCTGTGCATCTCAAAGAGTGGTTAGCAGACAATGGCACTGAATTCAAATGCAGTCCTTGCAAAAATACCAAATCCTGGGGTCATCAAACACCTACTAAATCTACTTCTCTGGAGGTAGAGCCAAAGAATGTGTGTTTATTCTTATTGATTCCTTTTTAAAAATCATTTACTTATTTTTGGATGCATTGGATCTTAGTTACCGCACGTGGGTTGCATCACTCAGGCTAAGCAGTTGTCTCAAGGCATGTGGGATCTTAGCACCCTGACCAGGGATCAAACTTGCATCCCCTGCATTGGAAGGAAGATTCTTAACCACTGGACCACCAGGGACATCCCATCTCCTATTGACTCTTACAAACAATAACTTGGAGATTTTCTTAGTTCTGCTTCCTTAAAAGCAGAGCCTTCAATAGGTGGTTGTAGTCATGGCACATGATTTACTGAGACAGGGTTTGTCAGAAAAATCTGTGAGGTTGAGAGTGAAGCAGGATGGGCAAAGAGAAAAGGGCTGAGCAGTGGTGTGGTCTCGGGCAAAATCTAGCTGTGGTTTGATCCATGGAGGTAGGCTATGAAGTTGCCCACTTGAGCCAAGCGTGGCAGAATTTAGTACTCTGCCTCCAAGTGGTTGTAAGTTATGGGCTGTATCAGGGTGGAGAGTGGTGGAGGTGGGGCAGACCTTTGCTGATGACGGAGCTGATGATGGGAGCAGAGGGCACTTTTCCTGCCAAGGGCATAGCTGTGAACCTTTCGGCAGCAGACACAGCACCTGGATGTGAGTGTCCGGGTCTGGGCAAGAGAATTTGGGGGGGCATCAAATAGCATTCTTCACTGTCTGCCCCTTGCATTGCTCATGTCCACTCTCTTCGCACATTAAATTCTTCCTTATAATATGAACCCCATAATCATAGTTCTTGGGGAAATTTAAGAGGAGGGTTGGTGGGATAAAGAGTAGCTCCTGCTGCTGCAGTTGGTACCATGGTCCTGACTGGTATTCATCATCTCCCTCCTCTATCACCCATTTCTGAGCCCCCTAACCCCCAGCTCTGACTGGTCTAGGTGTCTTGCCTTTGGAGGACATGCAGCTGTTATCCCTGAGGAGTTGAAGTCTGTGGTTACCGTGTCTTTCTGAAACCGGGGTTGTTGTATTTGCCACAAATGGCATGAATGTACCAGGAGATGTCCTAGCAGGGGTAGCAGACATATTCACGTAGGTCATTACTAGGTGTGAGCTTCTGTGTGCTCAGTCATTTCAATCGTGTCTGATTCTTTCCGATCCCATGGACTATATCCTGCCAGACTCCTCTATCCATGGGATTCTCTAGGCGAGAATACTAGAGTGGGTTGCCATGCCCTTCTCCAGGGGAACTTCTGGACCCAGGGATCGAATCCCAGGCCTCCTGTGTCTTCTGCATCGCAGGCAAATTCTTCACCGCTGAGCCACCTGGTAAGACCCTTATTATTAGGCGGTAGTTCTAATTCCTCATAAGGATCAGGGCTGATTTTCCTGGAAGTTAGATTAGGATAGCTCCTTTCTGTACCTGTTGGACTAATGGCATAAGTAACCCAGTGTGACTTGTAGGATCTACTACTTTCAGTTTAGATGGAGTTAGTTTTACTGTGTCTCGGTAGGAATGTTTGCTGTATTGCAATCAGGATACCTAGATTCAGAGGTGGATGGGAATGGGAAGTACAAGTTCCTTAAGTGAGTCACTGGAAATGGTGGGCGAGGGTACTCCTGTGTTTCTACTGCTAGACACCTGAACCTACATTTTCTATTTACTGGGGACCCAACACCACACGATGGACCTTGCTTTAAGGAATTTGTCAAACTGTCCATGTTAGCACCTCTCAGTACAAGGATGCTTGCAACTTAAGTGAAAAATGAAAGTGAAGTCGCTCAGTCGTGTCTGACTCCTAGCGACCCCATGGACTGCAGCCTACCAGGCTCCTCTGTCCATGGGATTTTCCAGGCAAGAGTCCTGGAGTGGGTACCATTGCCTTCTCTGTTAAAATGCTAATTAAGCTTATTCAAGATGGTGTCTTGGCTACATTTTTAAGAGGCTATTTCATCTCTCTATCTGGATAGGAGCCTTTTGATAGTATGGAAAATGGTAGGACTGTGTACTCCTTATATATATGCCTGCTGCCACACTGTATTGGCTGTAAAGTGGGTTCCTTTGATCTGGAGTGATTTTATGCAGAATTCTGAGTGTAAATCAGACATTCTATGAAATATTGAATAATGGAACAGGCAGAAAACCTGTGGAAAAAAGGCAAACCCATATTGTGTGTGTGCGGTCAGGAAGCATCTCTCTCCTTGCCAGGATGGGAGAAGTCTGATGCAAGCAATTTGCTAACTAACTGGTTAGTCTCTTGGAGAGAGTGTATGTTGTCCCAGTAAAGGGATCTAGACTACTATAGAGACCCACTGGCCTTCCTTACAGGCTACAGTTTAAGCCAGAATTGACATAAAGGATCAAATCTGATCATATTTACAGATTTATTGATGACTTACAGGCTGTTTAATTAAAGCTAAAATGTGTTCAAACTAGTTAAATTCATACACTTATATTCAGTTTAGTTTGCTTGAGTAAACCCATATCAGATTTATTATTAGGTCACGTTAGTTTAGTTAACACAGATACTTGTTAGATGTTAGACAGTTAATGGAGAGATAAACCATTTGGGATGTGCAGAACTGATATTTGAAAAATGTAGCTGCGATTGACAATGAAAGTACTCAGAAACAGGAATTATAAACAAATAAAGCTCAGTGAGGTTTCCTTTTTGATTTTGAAAATTGTGCTTTATAAAATATATTTCTTTAGAAAGTTTTGGACCTATAATCTTGAATAAAAAGAAATGCTAACTTAATTTTTTTTAATTAGCAGATTACTTATAAATTCTGAAAAATAAAATCATAGAGTTAGAAAATCACAGATTTGGGAGGGTTAGGTTCCCATTAAGGTTGTTCTTTTCAGTAAAGGAGTTCTCTTTATTGCAGGCTGATGGTCAAATAGCTTCAACAAATTATGTGATAGGGAATCTAGTACTTCCCAAGAGAGTCTACTTAATTTTTTTAAAAAACATTATGTTTTTACAGTTAAAAGGATAATACATTTTTATAATAGGAAAAAACAAACTCAAAAATAGTAAGTAAAAAGTCACTTTAAATTCCCTATTAAAAAAATGCTGCTATTAGCATTTTGCTGTTTTTTCCTTTCAGTATTTTTGTATAACTTAATCATCCCTCAAAGTAGTTGTAAGTGTTATGTACACAACTATATGTCTTGCTATTTTTAAAAAAGTTTATTGAAGTATAGTTGCTTTACAATGTTGTGTTAGCTTTTGATCTAGAGCAAAGTGAATCAGCTATATATATACATATATTCCCTCTTTTTTTTTTTTTTTTTTGATACAACCACTATGGAGAATAGTAGAGAGGTTCCTTAAAAACTAAAAATAGAACTACCATGTGATTCTGCAATTCCCACTCCTGGGTATATATGTGGAGAAAACCATAATTCCAAAAGATACATGAACCCCAATGTTTTGCTATTTTTAAATGTAAGGTTATAATAAAAGCCTACTTATGTTATTATAAATACCTTTGAAGCTACTTTGCAATGAAATGGTGCATATTCCATCCCATTTAACCACAAGATGTGGTTCAACCATAAACTGTGTTATCATTCTTTCATAATTAGGCAATAAGGTTGCTTCCATAGGCTAAACAAAGGGCGAAGGGAAATTTATCCAAAGATACTTTAAAAAAAAAAAATTGCCTTCCCAAATTTATGCCAGAATGTTAGGACATAATGGACAGCAATGTCCTTACTCACTTGGACTCTTAACAAGGTTTGTGCTTCACTTTCAGTTTGCATATAATTCCTTTCAATAGGGAATGTATAAGCAAGACAGACACGGGATTATTTCCTTTTCTGTGATTCAACACATACTTCAGAACCATGGACATCCTTTTTTATTTGTTCTCCTTGCTTTGAGAAAGCCCAAATATCCTCTATTAGTGTTTTATTTATCACAAGATTCACTTCTGTTCTTTAAATTTTGGTTTTTAGCAATTTGACTATTATGTTCCTAGGTATGTTTTTCTTCCTGTTTATCTTGTTTAGATTTTATTAAGCCTCTTCAATCTTCTGGTTGCTATTTTTCATCAATTTTGGAATATTTTCAGCTCTTAGTTTAAAAAACTTTTTTTTTTCTATTCTGATATTTTTCTCTTCTCTTTTTTGTGACTCTTATTTGTGTATATTTTAGATCATTGATATTCTGTAGGTGATTGGAGCTTGGTTCATCTTTTCATCAGGCTTTTCTTCTTTATACTTAAGTTTGGATAATCTCTTTTTTCCTGTCTTCAGGTTCCTGAGTTTTTCTATTGTGGTGTCTAATCTACTGGTAAGCTCGGGCAGTGAATTTTTCATTCAGGTTATTGTATTTTTTTATTCTGGAATTTCCTTTTGGTTTTTTAATAATATCCATTTCTTTATTGTTATTCTTCCTATGGACATTCATTATGCTATTTTCCCCTTAAAATAAGTACATATGTTTATTAAAGTGTTTTAAAATGATTTCCTATCAATTTAAACATTTCTACCATCTCTGGGTCTATTTTAATTTATTGATTATTTTTCTCCTTGTTTTAGGTCAGTAAATCCTGTACTCATTTTTTATTAAATGCTGTACAGTGTAGATGTTCTTTTATTGAGATTCTGCATTTCACTTTCTTAAAGACTGTTGAGGCTTTATGTTCCCAGGCAATTTATTTTCTGTTGAATCAGCTTGATTCTCTTGATGCTTGATTTTAAGCTATATTATGTCATATCTATAGTCATGCCTCGGATAAGGCAATGGCACCCCACTCCAGTACTCTTGCTTGGAAAACCCCATGGATGGAGGAGCCTGGTGGGCTGCAGTCCATGGGGTCGCTAAGAGTCAGATATGACTGAACGACTTCACTTTCACTTTTCACTTTCATGCATTGGAGAAGGAAATGGCAACCCACTCCAGTGTTCTTACCTGGAGAATCCCAGGGAAGGGAGAGCCTGGTGGGCTGCCGTCTATGGGGTCACACAGAGTCGGACACGACTGAAGCGACTTAGCAGTAGCAAAGGCATGCCTACTGTAGGTGTCCAACAGCTTTATTCCTAACATGTGGTCTTTTTGGGGTCCAGTACACCGGGGGTGTTAACTGATGTCTCTAACACCCTCACTGATTGGAAGTCCAACATCTTTCAGTACCAAGAAGCGTCTAGAATCTCCAGTTAATTCACATTTCTTCAATAACTGTTCCCCTCATCCCGAGGCTTTAAAGAATCTTATTCTAACCATCTGGACTTAGTATTTGATGAACTCTTGAGAAGGTGCTACACGTATTTCTGGAATCCTCCCTCTGTGCAGCTTCCTCTTGAAAAATCCCAGTTACCTCAGCAGCCCCAAACTCTGATTTCTGCCCCCTCAGCTCAGGGAAGCTGTTGCTTGGCTCCACCTCCTTGCTCTATATTCAGAAAGTACAGGATGAACTATGGGACTCATTTTGTGTGTTTTCCTTTTTATCATAGATCACAGTTCCATACCACTATTTTCAAGCAACTGAGAATAGTTGCACAGTCTGTGCAGTTTTATAGTTGTTTACTATGTGCAGGCTAGTCTATTAACAGCTACATCTGAAATGGGAGGCTTCATAAGACTTACACATATAGTAAGAGACTAGCTTTTATCCATTTCCAATATAGCTTTTCTGTTGTTCACTGTTTTATTCCCTGTGAAGTGAAAGTCAAATTATAGGCTGAGTAGCCTGGGCCTGAGAGGTGGCTATTAACAACTTTAATGATATACAAGGAAAAAAAAAATCAGAAGAAGATTAAATTAGCAACAATTCTTAAAAATTAAGAGTAATTTCATTTTGAAATAAACTGAATTTTGATATTTGATTTATCTTAGAGATTGCCAATCATATCATCTACAAAAGACGTCATAGTTTAAAACCTTCATGTATATATAAAAAACATAAATCGTTGGGTGGGTGCATAGAAATAATTAATTGCCTAGGGAATAATTCGGGCTTCCCTGCTGGCTCATTTGGTAAAGAATCTGCCTGCAATGCAGGAGACCTGGGTTCATCTCTGGATTGGGAAGATCCCCTGGAAAAGGGAATGGCTACCCATTCCAGTATTCTGGCCTGGAGAACTCCATGGATTACAGTTGGCTTAAAACTCAACATTCAGAAAACTAAGATTATGGCATCTGGTTCCATCACTTCAGGCAAATAGTCGGGGAAACAATGGAAACAGTGACAGACTTTATTCTGGGGGGCTCCAAAATCACTGCAGATGGTGACTGCAGCCATCAAATTAAAAGACACTTGTTCCTTGGAAGAAAACCTATGACCAACCTCAGTTCAGTTCAGTCGCTCAGTTGTGTCCGACTCTGCGNACAATGGAAACAGTGACAGACTTTATTCTGGGGGGCTCCAAAATCACTGCAGATGGTGACTGCAGCCATCAAATTAAAAGACACTTGTTCCTTGGAAGAAAACCTATGACCAACCTCAGTTCAGTTCAGTCGCTCAGTTGTGTCCGACTCTGCGACCCCATGGACTACAGCAGGCCAGGCCTCCTTGTCCATCACTAACTCCAAGAGCTTGCTTAAACTCATGTCCATTGAGTCAGTGATGCCATCCAGCCATCTCATCCTCTGTCGTCCCCTTCTCCAGCCACCTTCAATCTTTCCCAGCATCAAGGTCTTTTCCACTGAGTCAGTTCTTCGCATCAAGTGGCCAAAGTATCAGAGTTTCAGCTTCAGCATCAGTCCTTCCAATGAATATTCAGGACTGATCTCCTTTAGAATGGATTGATTGGATCTTCTTGTAGTCCGAGGGGCTCTCAAGAGTCTTCTCCAACACTACGATTCAAAAGCATCAATTCTTCAGTGCTCAGCTTTCTTTATAGTCCAACTCTCACATAGCTTTGACTAGACAGACCTTTGTTGGCAAAGAAATGTCTCTGCTTCTTAATATGCTGTCTAGGTTGGTCACAGCTTTCCTTCCAAGGAGCAAGCATCTTTTAGTTTCATGGCTGCAGTCAACATCTGCAGTGATTTCAGAGTCCCCCAAAATAAAGCCTGCCACTGTTTCCACCGTTTCCCCATCTATTTGCCATGAAGTGATGGGACTGGATGCCATGATCTTTGTTTTCTGAAGTTAGATTATAGGCTGAGTAGCCTGGGCCTGAGAAGTGGTTATTAACAACTTTAATAATATATCAGGAAAAAAAATTAGAAGATTAAATTTGCAAAACTGCCACTTTTTCTAAGACATTAAACAGTCTAGAACCCTTTAAGTCTCAGACGTTACCTTGGTCATTTCTAAGATGGGATCCAGAGGCATCTTTTAAAAATCAATACCTGCAGGAAGTTTCCTCCAAAATAAAGGCTTTAAAACTTATGGTGGAAAATTTACTTACTCCTGTAATAATACTGATTGCACTTGCTTTGTTTTCCCCTTTATTTTGCAAACTTCATGAGGGCAAGGACCTTGTTTTCTACCAAACCATTAACATGTAAAGTGAAGTTGCTCAGTCATGTCCGACTCCGTTCAACCTCGTGGACTGTAGCCTGCCAGGCTCCTCTATCCATGGGATTTTCCAGGCAAGAATACTGAAGTGGGTTGCCATTTCCTTCTCCAGGGGCTCTTCCCAACCCAGGGATCAAACCCGGATCTCCTGCATTTCAGGCAGACTCCTTACCATCTGAGACACCAGGGAAGTCCTACTGTGTCTAAAAACAGTAAATACTCATTTGCTTACTACTACTAATAATGTTAAGAGTACGAGCTAACCTTTATTGAGTGCTAGCTATGTGCTATTATTTTACATTGTATTATTTTATAAGATACACATTCTTTGTTTACATGATTGATAGCTTTCTTATAGCTCATAAAATGTTTTATATTGTTGATTCGACTTTGTTCATACTGACTTCAATGAGTTGTGTTTTGGTTTTCTATGGTCAAAACTTTGTTCTGTTGTTGCTGTTGGCATTGGTTTGCTTCCTTTCAGGATCAAAATGAATGCTTTGATATTAAAAATCTTATCTTTAACTCTTCCTCTGCTGGTTCTTTCCTAGGTTCTCTGGTGACACAGATGATAAAGAATCCACCAGCCATGCGGGAGACCTGAGTTTGATCCCTGGGTTGGGAAGATTCCCCTGGAGGAGAGCATGGCAACCCACTCCAGTATTCTTACCTGGAGAATCCCCATAGAGGAGCCTCTATCAAGTTCTCTTTCTGTCATTCTCAATGGAGCTGACTTTCTAAACTTACAATGCATGAGTGTGATTAGCTTTCCTGTGAAAAATAGTGCAAGGTCAAACTGAGATGGCAGCTCAGATAGGAATGGAAAAAGCAGACAGATCAGAAATATGCCAAAAATAATATATGAAGGTTCAGACCCCATATAGTAGTGAAACTGGGGAAACCAGTTCTTTTAACATTTTGAGGGACGGAGAAGCCTCAAGTGATAACTGGTTTACCATTTAAAACAGTCGGATTCCCCTGGTCTGCACCAGTTCTAAGTCGGCTGCTAGGCGCCGGCCGAGGCGAGGCGCCGCGCGGAAACCGCGGCCCCGGGGGCGCACCGGGCAGAGGGAACCGACGCGCCTGCCACCGCGGTTTACCACAGTTCAGTTCAGTTCAGTTCAGTTGCTCAGTCGTGTCCAACTCTTTGCGACTACATGAACCACAGCACACCAGGCCTCCCTGTCCATCACCAACGTCTGCAGTCCACCCAAACCCATGTCCATTGAGTTGGTGATGCCATCCAACCATCTCATCTTCTGTCATCACCTTCTCCTCCTGCCCTCAATCTTTCCCAGCATCAAGGTCTTTTCAAATCAGTCAGCTCTTTGCATCAGGTGGCCAAAGTATTGGAGTTTCAGCTTCACCAACCTAGACAGAATATTAAAAAGCAGAGACATTACTTTGCCAACAAAGGTCTGTCTAGTCAAGGCTATGATTTTTCCAGAGGTCATATGTGGATGTGAGAGTTGGACTATAAAGAAAGCTGAGCACCGAATAATTGATGCTTTTGAACTGTGGTGTTGGAGAAGACTGTTGAGAGTCCCTTGGACTGCAAGGAGATCCAACCAGTCCATCCTAAAGGAGACCAGTCCTGGGTCTGTCTCTTATACACATCTAGATGTGTATAAGAGACAGGTCAAAACAGCATCCTCAGCATTCTATGCAGGTGTGTTTGTGTAAATATTATCAACACATTTGAAAAAATAATGAACAGCATGTATTTTCCCTATATAAGTATTTTTCCATATTGAAAAGTTTTTACAACACTTAAGAGTATGTTAAGTGAAAAAAAAAAAGCCTAAGACAAATTCCATATGCAGTATAGATGTTCTAATTTCTCTTCAATAAACATATATTACTTTCCATTTATATAAAATGCTTAAAAAGAAAGGACTTGTGAATAATTTTCAGAACTTTGAAACAATGTAGAATCTTAGCACCTCAGACTGTTTGGGGTACTGTAAACTCTAATAATTAGCTTTTAGTACATTAAGCTAAATTTGACTGAAGAGACGCATGTGATATTTAAAGAAGGCAGTCTTAGGAAATATGCTTTTCTTAATCTTAAACCAAGTTAGGCTACCAGAAAGCTAATATATAGGTTAAACTGTTGTTCCTACTAAATTATCTTTAATATATTTTACTTTTATTTAATACATGGACTTTGAGATTTATTACAAATAAAAGCAATCTGAAAAAGAACACTTCTGCAATTCTAACCAGACAACGGCTAAAGTCCTTCTGTTTTGTAGTTATTGAGGACTTTTGCCTATTACTTTACTCAGAGTATTCTGTGGAAGTCTACTTATAAACATTATTTCAAGATTTAGTGCCCAGAAATACATTATAACTTTAAAGAAATTGATGTTTCATCTTTAAGATAATGAACATGAAATATCTTATCATATTTTTTTTCTGTCATATTTCAGTGGATACTCAGAGCCAAATTTGTACCTTTATTTGTAATAATGTTATTATTTTCATGGCTATCTCTAATCCTGACTATAGTGAAAAGATGTCCATTTCATTATAGGGGACTGAAATGCATAAGTAGGAAGTCAAGCAACATCTGGAGTAACAGGCAAATTTGGCCTTGGAATGCGGAATGAAGCAGGGTAAAGGCTAATAGAGTTTTGCCAAGAGAACGCACTGGTCATAGGAAACACCCTCTTCCAACAACACAACAGAAGACTCTACACATGGACATCACCAGATGGTCAACACCAAAATCAGATTGATTATATTCTTTGCAGCCAAAGATGGAGAAGCTCTATACAGTCAGCAAAAACAAGACCAGGAGCAGACTGTGGTTCAGATCATGAACTCCTGATTGCCAAATTCAGACTTAAATTGAAGAAAGTAGGGAAAACCACTAGACCATTCATGTATGACCTAAATCATATTCCTTACAATTATACAGTAGAAATGAAAAATAGATTTAAGGGACTGGATCTGATAGAGAGTGCCTGATGAACTATGGATGGAGGTTCATGACATTGTACAGGAGACAGGGATCAAGATCATCCCCAAGAAAAAGAAATGCAAAAAAGCAAAATGCTGTCTGAAGAGGCCTTATGATTAACTGTGAAAAGAAGAGAACTGAAAAGCAAAGGAGAAGAGGAAAGATATACCATCTGAATGCAGAGTTCCAAATAATAGCAAGGAGAGATAATAAAGCCTTCCTCAGTGATCAATGCAAAGAAATAGAGGAAAACAAGAGAATAGGAAAGACTAGAGATCTCTTCAAGAAAATTAGAGATACCAAGGGAGGATTTCATGCAAAGATGGGCTCAATAAAGGACAGCAATGGTATGTACCTAACAGAAACAGAAAGTATTAAGAAGAGGTGGCAAGAATACACAGAAGAACTGTACAGAAAAGATCTTCATGACCCAGATATTCATGATGGTGTCATCACTCACTTAGAGCCAGACATCCTGGAGTGTGAAGTCAAGTGGGCCTTAGGAAGCATCACTGCAAACAAAGCTGATGTTGGTGATGTAATCCCAGTTGAGCTATTTCAAACCCTAAAAGATGATGCTGTGAAAGTGCTGCACTCAATATGCCAGCAAATTTGGAAAACTCAGCAGTGGCCACAGGACTGGAAAAGGTCAGTTTTCATTCCAATTGCAAAGAAAGGCAATGCCAAAGAATGCTCAAACTACCGCACAGTTGAACTCATCTCACATGCTAGTAAATTAATGCTCAAAATTTTCCAAGCCAG